>KZ308768.1:258618-298655 GCA_000376725.2 Ladona fulva | reverse complement strand
TGGTAATTATTAATATTAAACATATTAAAACGTTCCATTTGAGTGAACTTTTTTTTCACTCTAATGGAGCGTTTTAATATAATTAGGTATGTTCATTGTAGTAGATTTCTTGGCAGAGAATTAAGTCGATTTTAATTACATTTGTGAGAGGTCATTTTATCAAATTAATTATTATTTCCTCTACTATATTTTTACGACATCCAGTAATTGAAACTTTTTTACATTCGAATTAATAATCTCTTTATTCCTGAGTGAACTTTGTGGCATTGATTGCGCGCTTCGAATGAATTTGTATTCATATAATCATAGAATAGGGTAATTTTTAGAGATTTTTAAGGTCGGAGTGGTTGAAATTCTGCAATGAAATATTGTACGTTTTAAGATTGGAGTTTGCTTACTGTGAGAAGAACTGCTTCATTTTTACCTTATCAATAAAGCGGGAGATTTTGATTCGCGTTCAAAGCGTTCTGAATCTATTACGTTAGCGAAATGCTGACACGTGAATATGCAACCCCGTTCTTCAATACGGTGATCGGAAATTCCTCGCTGTATAGTAATGAAGCATCTGTGTCTGGCAGCTATTTTATAGCAAGTTTTTGTTTCATGTTGAAGAGATCTTTCTGCATTTTATACAGTTAATAATAGCGAGGTTCAAGATCATATTAGTGGTTTAGTACTCTCCTTATGCCGCGAAATTTCCCTTTTCGTGGCCGTCGTTGTGCGCTCTATTGATATTTGAAAATGTGTTGGTTTCTTCGATCTTCTCTAATTACGTAACGTGGCCTTATGCGAAGGGACGATCCACGGTCATTGCATTTTTCGGTCTTCCCTTTTCTGTGTCACGCGCATTCATTCCTTCATCCAATATGTATGCGTAATCCTAGAACGAAAGCAGTAGCTACGCATTCACCTGTAGTATATTAAGAACGGTTTCACGTTACAGGTAGTATTTATAAAACACCGTGTTCCATTCCATTTCTGTTGTTTATATATTTAGGTGAAACGCAAGCTTTTCGAGTAGAGTTATTTAATTTATTCTATGCACACCTTGGTCTCACTTCTATGATTTCGCTTTAGGATCACAAAGGAATAAGTTTAAGTAAGTAACGTCTGCTTACAAAGAATTTCGTCGAAATATTATATGAAGCATATTTAGGAAGGGAGAGTGCTTGAGCTCTATTCAAAAGCGATCGGTATCTACTGCATTGCTGTTACGTGTATATTACAGCTTTTATTCTTAATCAATTTGCACTCTACAAAACAGCAGCTCTTGTAGGTTTCTAAAAATGTCAACTTTTCATTCGATGTAGCTTTACTGCATTGCTAATGCATTTCCGATATTTTTATCTCCCATTTTCTTCGAGTCTGTAAGTGCCTTTTGGTATTGAAAAAATGGACCTTCTATATAAAATTTAATGATTATGCGGAAACAATATTTATTGCTATGTGGCGACGTCCTAAGTACTTTCTATATCTTCTAGAAGCAAATCGATAACATAAGAGGTATACGAAGAAAACATCGGATTCCCCGAATAAATCCTAAGAAAAAAAGTAAATTATGATAGGTGTTGGTTAAGACAAAAATCATTTCATTTTTTATTTCGAGTATTTCGCTCGTTGGATGCTTTGTATCCCCTACTCTCTCTTCCTGTGTATTCGTGGATATAATTTACCAAGTACCAGGCTAATCCTCGAAACTCTGTCCTTTGCTTTCCAATTGTGGCTTAGAATAGAAGTAGTGGCACACAGCTGTACAGTTACCCTGATACCCAGGGTCGGCCCAAAAATATAAGCGAACCAACTATTGCTTGGCTCGACAGACTTTTGGGGACAAAGATACTGATAAGCGAGACAATTTACTTATACTGTTGCATTGGCAGTTAATGAATGCAGGAATTACACGACCCAAAGAAAACTTACGTATTTACGTTTTATAGATAAATGAGTGTAAGGCAAGTTGTCAATGTATTTTTATGTAGGAAGATATTTCCTTTCATTGATTCTGTTTAATTAAGAAATAAATCCTCAGTAAATATGTTGCAAGCAGAAGGTTTTATTTATTTTCTAAAAACAATACTGTAATCACTTAGGACGGTCGCAGTCTCAGAACAGTTAGCAACGAGGGCACCTGAAATACACCTCGAATGGGGCACCAAAATATCTTCGGCCCCTACTAGATACATTGTGAATGTTTCTAAATCTTACTCTGTAATAATACCCTGCAATCCCCTCCCTGAAAGCCGCCTTTCGGCGCATAGCAGGGGTAATGTTTCAGCAGAAGGATTTTACGCTTCTTCTCGCATTCGGCCAACGAAAACGGGTTAAATTAACGAATATTTTCGGGAATTTGTTCGCATGTACGAATATCCAAATAAATTCAAAGAAACCCGAGATATAAGGAATACTGTACATTCTCCCTTATTTGAATGATAGTGGTATTTTTGGCAGTTCTTAAGCGTAATCTAAAGCGAAAGAACCAGATTTCTGAAGGAATTATCTTCATTAGCCAAATGTTTACAGCATATACGTAAATAGGGTTGCGTTTTGAATCTTTGTTTTCAGTCAAGGAATAAACTTTCGAATCGGAAAAGTAGGGGTGAATAGGATTTCCTAGCTGCCAATTCTAGGCAAGACTTTCCCAAAATACTTTTTCTCTATTACCAAAGTATCCTTAGAATCCCCAAAGGGGTTTAATTCATTAATTGCTCCTTTTTTTACTCTAACACACAGAGAAACATAATTTTTAGTTTTGTTACAGATGTATGCTCATAGATAGAAATAAATAACTGCTCTCAAATTTAGAACAACTTACGATTAAATTAATTCCTTATAATAATTACAGGGAATTTTATTATTGATTAGACTTACATTATAACAGTATTACAACAAAAGTAAGATCAAGCTTTAAAAATGTGAGATTTTATTAAGCTCGCGATTAATTAATGAAGAACTGATACTAACGTTGTAAGGTCGAAGGTTTCCGCGGCGATCGGCTGTTTCCATGGTATCTTTTCCGGGATTCCACCGCGATGTACGTAGCAGCAGCGACGACGTTTCGCCTACGTTGCAGTAGGCTTCTTCAGGTCGAAGATGTTACCTGAAGAAGCCTACTGCAACGTAGGCGAAACGTCGTCGCTGCTGCTACGTATATTGTGTACATCGCGGTGGAATCCCAGAAAAGATACCATGGAAACTGATACTAACGTTCTTGGAAACATTCAACCTATATTAGAAATCAACTGATATCATATTATTTAGTTAACCATCTTAATTTATATTAATCCGTAATAAAGCTTGAAGACTATAGCATCATGTCAAGGTTATCTGTCACCTGTAGTTTAAAATTTTGAGAACGCTAATTACAATCAACAACTTTATGAATACCGCCGAGTATCCCATTCAGTTTTAATTACATAATGTAGACATTTAGATCGCTTGGGTAGAAAACAGATGGAGTGGAGGCTGGGAATGATTGCATGATGAGAATAACAATATATGAATTCTAGTAACTTTTATAGTAGCTACTGGAATATGCAATAGTTGAAGAATATTCGGTAGATGATCAAAGAATTCAAGGTCTTAGCATTTGATCTTCATCAAGATATCAAATCAAGGAAATTTCTCTTATCACATATATTAGTATATATTTAGTTAGCTTTTAGTGCAGTCTCCCAAAATTTTTAGTCACTCTTTGACACGCGTATATGCTCGGATCATTTGCAGTGTACTCGAATAATTCAAGTAATTCAATAATAATTCAAGTAATAAGTATTCTAAATCTCACGAAAGAGTGTTTCGTTCACTCCCAGTGAACGTGATTGAATAAGATTTGTTAATTAGGTAGCCTTAAGAGAAATTAGTCTAATTTTAATTACAGATACTTCAGATAAATACCATCTGTATCTTTAACACCTCTGAGGATATAATCCGAACTTAAGCGGAATCCGATGAAGTTATTAGGCGGTAGTTAGACATTTTTCCAAATTTGTCAAAATAGGGCGACGGAAATATCACTCAGTATATACAGTTAAAAATATGGAGAGTTGATGTTAGAGATTTAATTATATAATGTAAATATTGCACATAGTTACTGTTGTTCTCATAAATGTTTGTAACGTTATCGATAAATAGGTGGAGGGGGGTAGTACCATAGTCAATGGGTATCTCCCCATAACCCGACTGCCAAGGAAAGGCAGACGTCGACGTACATTAATAGATTTAGCAGAAAATTTTGACCTTGAGAGTAAAATGTCCCCGGAAATTTCATTCAGAGCAGCTACCAGATACCAACGGAAAGGAAAATTGGCTGCTTTCCATATCCGCCCATATATTTGTTATATTCCAGAGAAGTCAATCACAGCGAGCTTTATTTACTTTCCCTCGTTGTCAAGCAAATTACTTGGTGGCTTATTTAAAGCTGGTGGAAACAATCAAAATTGACCCTCATCAATTTTGGAATCCTTACACGATGAAATTGTTCGTCAGTGATGTAAATGCGGATAAGATGTAAATTGGAATCCATAGTATTGAATAAATAGAAGAATGTCTGTTTTCTGCGTGCTTCGGCAAAATGGATATCTTTTAACTCAACCGGAAAATTTTCCTCCAAATTCTGCAAAAAATTACCAACCTTACTGACGAAGAAAATAGCTCTAATAGACTCTCTCTATAATAGTTCTGAAAGAAAATAATAGATGCCACCATATTTCCCTTATTCCTTTTTTTTAAGGTTAATTATTTTGTTTTCGGAGCCCTATCAGATGCAAAACTAGCCCGAATTACGTAGCGATGCCGGTTATAGGTTGATATGATCAACGAATTCCTATGTCATGGAAATCATGAAAATGAGCAAGAAAGGTTGCTATTCGCTCATCTTATGTAAAACTTGTTACTCAATGATATTTTACGACCTATTGCATTCGTTATATATTGCAGATGAGTCTAAAAGCCTGAAAATAACATGGAAACATAATCACCATCATTAGTATCAATGAGAAGATTGGTATGTCGGAGCACTCCATACCTATCTGCACCTTGCCAATCGCTTAGTTCCGTAAAAGTCCGAATTGAAACGTTCTCCAACTACCTCTCGTAATTCGTAACCTAGATTTTCCTCTATAATTCCCAGGATTTAGCTACAAACTTTAATGTCAAGTGTTCCCGTTTAATCTTCCCTTCTTTTGTCATTTTTATCTTAGAATTTTATTCTCTCTTCGATTAGTTACTCGGTTACAAATTTAATTTTCATAATCATTCTGAAGCACAACATCTCCATGGCCCATACTCGCTTCTTCTCTGCTGCCGTCCCTGTCCATACGTCACCCGTTCATTTTCATTGGCATACACAGTTGATTACACATTTGATTAATCATGCCTCAGGCGAAATTCGCAATTACTTAGATACAAAAAGGCATGAATCAGTGCTGCGTGGGAAGGGAATGGGGGATATAGCCGCCACATCGCCGGGAGGTAATTTCGACGGTGCTGTATCCCAGCCACTAATTTTCTAGGAATTAAAATACTAATCCTACCTATAGAATATTTGGGATTTTTTCATTACTTGCATATATCTTGTTGCATGTTCTTGTTGCATGGCCTTGTTGAGGTTCCCTAAACATAATGTAGAAGAAGAATTGTACCTGATTATACTGTAGATGTTGCGTTTGTTTCAAAGCGGAAGGGGTTCTTTAGTTGGGTTGGGCAGATGGAGAGTAATTCTTAGTAGGCTAGAAAGGGCTTAAAATCCCCGTGAGTTCTATATGGGACTATATTCACCGATAAAAGGATAATGCATAACATATACGGCGAAATGGCGGGGGCAAACTTTCCTAGACCTATATGAGAACGTTTTAGTAAGATGTGGCTTCAAAAGATAATTTACAATTAATACTTTATGCGTTTCGCGACCAAAAGGAAGGAATAATTAATCAGATGCGGTTTTAGAAGCAATTAGCGGTTTAACTTTATGACCAACCGGTTTCACAGCTTCTGATACGGAGAAAATTTTGAATGGAGGTTATTTATATGGCATTCGCAATAATTCTAACGGCGCGGAAGTAATGTTTCGAAACTTTGGAGTCGTATTTCTTGATTGCGTTCCAATCTCGCATTGCACGCTACATACTAACTTACTGTTCCCTTATCCTTGCCGTAAGTTCGGAATCCGGAGAATTCGAATCGATTCTTCGCGGAGAGTAAAAATCATGCAGAACATTCCGAGCTACGCGATAACCGAATCATCTTTTTTGGAGCTGTTAAATTATTTACACTTTCATCGAGGATTTAAATCATAACGTTTGATGTTTGCGTTAGAGAGCGACCCGCTGGAATTGTAAACATCATCTTTGGTTGTTTACTCTTTGGATTCTCTACAGTCCTGAGGGAAATATGTTTCTTGTTAAACAAGATTTTAACCGTTAAGTTTTCATGTGTCATAGCTTTCAGTGTATCTATCGATTGACTTGTTACATTTCGATGTATAAAAGCTCGTCTAGCAGTCGGAGTAGATTTTTAAGTTTGTGTTTACTCGGGTGTACATATTTGAGAAAAATATAACAGCTCGCGTTGCACGACTTCATTCAGAAGGGGTTTAACTATGAATGCAAATGTAAATAGCATTTGATAGCAGTCTTATTAGCGTCAGTTCACAAATAAAACAAGTATCGAACAAGTAAATGCAAATGCTAACTTTTATTTACATTAAAAACACAAAATTGTAAAACTTTCAGAGAAAAGGAAAAATATTATATCAAACACATTGAGTAATAGGTGTTTTAAATATATTATATAATTACTATATTATCTTTATAAATCTGTCGTACCACCGGATTTGTTAGGGAAATTCAAACACAACTGGAAAGTTTTTCCCTGGTATGTTCATCATAACTTCCACATATTTGAATGTGCCAGTCAAATTTAGGGCAAGTTGTTTTACAAGGAACCTTTATATGGTGACTCAAGAATAGTTTGCTTTTTGTCACGATCTGGAATGATGATTCTGAATGCATAAAATGAAACGCAATATGAAAAGAAGTATATTCACCACAATTTAACATAGTGTCGAATAGTTTGGGAGTGAATAAACCGTGTAATATGAGGTTTCACTGAATGCATGTTGTGAATACTTACGTACGCACGAAATTTAATTGTAGACAGTAATTCTACGAGAAAAAATGCGTCTCTTTGGTAACTTTTCCAACCGTTCCATTCTTTCATTATGCTGTTATTTTTTAATTTGAAATGGTACCTTTGAGAAACTTGTAGAATTACAAAGAAAAAAATTGGTATTTTCGAATGGAGTTCATCGTGACTTGCCGTAAATGACAATGCTTCTTATAAGTTAGCTGTGGCATTCCATTTTCTAATAGTTCAAGCCTTTATGAAGTAAGAAATTTCGCTAGATCCTTTCTCCAAATTTGAGGGGTTCTTTGCGAGAGGCAATAAAGGCCAGTTTCCCCAATTACTTTCCTTATGGGCCTTCATATCCGTATATTCTTTTGAGAGGCAAGCTTAACAATGCCTCTCATCTCTAATGCGACAGTATATCAGAAAGGCAAAATTTTACTAAACACCGTTTTATTTTATGAATGCTTTCGAGATTTCAAACCGAAAGCTTAATTTGATCGTAAGCATAAAAATCCCTCCAACGTTCCCTTTCTAATGGTTTTTGGGTTTTCTGCAAGTAAACATCAGATAAATTTTTGCCGCAATTCTGATAGTCTGAGATTACTGAAATACAAATGAGTAAGACTTCTTGCATTTAATGTTGCTGTTAGGATACTGAGAGAATTTTCTTTGAGCCGATAATTGAACATACATTGCCACTATAGGCCATAAAGAAAGAGGACATTTCAGGAAAGAGGAATTTCAGTCATTTTCCTTAACGATGAAATCAATGTGCGAAGGCGAAAGTTTGTGGAATGCCATGATGTGATGGAAGAACAATTTTAAAATGTTCACAATTATTTTTTAATAATTACAGCCAACAGTGATTACTTCGGCTATAAAGGTTTGATTTTTCAAAATCTTCTCTTTAAATATGTTTTTAAGTTACGGTCGCTATGAAAATTAATACTTATTATACTACTTGCATTTTTAGGGATACTTGTGCCTCAGGCGAAATTCGCAATTACTTAGATACAAAAAGGCATGAATCAGTGCTGCGTGGGAAGGGAATGGGGGATATAGCCGCCACATCGCCGGGAGGTAATTTCGACGGTGCTGTATCCCAGCCACTAATTTTCTAGGAATTAAAATACTAATCCTACCTATAGAATATTTGGGATTTTTTCATTACTTGCATATATCTTGTTGCATGTTCTTGTTGCATGGCCTTGTTGAGGTTCCCTAAACATAATGTAGAAGAAGAATTGTACCTGATTATACTGTAGATGTTGCGTTTGTTTCAAAGCGGAAGGGGTTCTTTAGTTGGGTTGGGCAGATGGAGAGTAATTCTTAGTAGGCTAGAAAGGGCTTAAAATCCCCGTGAGTTCTATATGGGACTATATTCACCGATAAAAGGATAATGCATAACATATACGGCGAAATGGCGGGGGCAAACTTTCCTAGACCTATATGAGAACGTTTTAGTAAGATGTGGCTTCAAAAGATAATTTACAATTAATACTTTATGCGTTTCGCGACCAAAAGGAAGGAATAATTAATCAGATGCGGTTTTAGAAGCAATTAGCGGTTTAACTTTATGACCAACCGGTTTCACAGCTTCTGATACGGAGAAAATTTTGAATGGAGGTTATTTATATGGCATTCGCAATAATTCTAACGGCGCGGAAGTAATGTTTCGAAACTTTGGAGTCGTATTTCTTGATTGCGTTCCAATCTCGCATTGCACGCTACATACTAACTTACTGTTCCCTTATCCTTGCCGTAAGTTCGGAATCCGGAGAATTCGAATCGATTCTTCGCGGAGAGTAAAAATCATGCAGAACATTCCGAGCTACGCGATAACCGAATCATCTTTTTTGGAGCTGTTAAATTATTTACACTTTCATCGAGGATTTAAATCATAACGTTTGATGTTTGCGTTAGAGAGCGACCCGCTGGAATTGTAAACATCATCTTTGGTTGTTTACTCTTTGGATTCTCTACAGTCCTGAGGGAAATATGTTTCTTGTTAAACAAGATTTTAACCGTTAAGTTTTCATGTGTCATAGCTTTCAGTGTATCTATCGATTGACTTGTTACATTTCGATGTATAAAAGCTCGTCTAGCAGTCGGAGTAGATTTTTAAGTTTGTGTTTACTCGGGTGTACATATTTGAGAAAAATATAACAGCTCGCGTTGCACGACTTCATTCAGAAGGGGTTTAACTATGAATGCAAATGTAAATAGCATTTGATAGCAGTCTTATTAGCGTCAGTTCACAAATAAAACAAGTATCGAACAAGTAAATGCAAATGCTAACTTTTATTTACATTAAAAACACAAAATTGTAAAACTTTCAGAGAAAAGGAAAAATATTATATCAAACACATTGAGTAATAGGTGTTTTAAATATATTATATAATTACTATATTATCTTTATAAATCTGTCGTACCACCNCTGTTTGTATAATCACACCTAACTCCTTCACAAAACAACTAGAAAAGATGATCAAATAATTTCGTGACGCAGTACTTAAAAATATGAAAGCTGAGCTATATGGTTTCAAAGCGTAAATTAAACGTAAACAGGAGCCGAGGAAAGTTGCAGCATGACTCGTATTACTTTGAAGCATTTGAGTTGACCTCAACTATCCCAGTGTCCCCTTCCAAAGCTTTGCCATACGCATTAATTATTTCTGCTACCTCGTACTCCCAAAGTCACACTCCCCTGGGCCATGCGTATTCACGAAGTGATAGTATGTCATCCGCAAAATCCCGTCCACCTAAGCGCGGAATTCGTCGTGAGATACATCCAAAGCATATCGGAATTCAAAATGGCCATACCCGGCTTTTTACCGCCGTATTATGCTTCCGGAGGAGGCTCTACGGCCCAAAAGGGATCCGTGAATCTCTCTTATCTACACTAATACACACTCCTCGATTTCTTTCGAACATTTTTTACGCCTACATCGCGGAAACACGAAAGCTAGATCGAAAAACATACGGGAAACTCGGTCACACGTTTACTTTTTATTGAACCATGGGGACTAGGGGGTCGCAGAATGCGTGAGCTGGGAAAATTCCGAATTCCACGTCGAGAAGCGATCAAACAAGACGGAGTTTGGACCCTCCGACTTGGAAATTACGTACGCCTCTTCTTCTTTGTGTGACACACGTGGAGTGCTTTAGGCGTGCTGTGCATGTCCTCCGACACAGCAACACGTACGGCAGGACGTTCAATACATAAAATTGTGTGAGGGCCCTTGAGAGTGTGTCGGCAGAGGGAGGCCCGCAAACGGCACACAAAGGCCATCTGAGGGAAGAAAAGGGACTCTCCGTCCTTATTCCTCTCTCTTCCTCTCGTCCTCTTTTGATACTCCATCTCTGTGCTCTTTTCCTCTCCTGCCTGGTTGTCTTTCTTCCCTCCTGCATCTTTCATTCGCCCTGCGCTACTCCCCCGCATCTTCTTTCTCTCATCTCTTTCCTCCACGCGCTGAATTAAAATATTTATATTTGATTAGATGGAGTCTTTATCAGGGCGAGATTGAGACTGGAAAGTCTCCCGCTTCTTCTCCCGAAAATCCATCTTATTCCCTTTGTAATTAATAATTTATCTCAGATCCCGAATTTCGACATCCCGCCACTCGAGGGAACATAAGTTTAAGGGGGCCAAGAAATGTGAGCTCACTCTTTTCTTTTACTCGTGATTTTGATTAAGAAAGTTTGGTTTTCAGTAGTAAGCTTATTCAATGTTTATTTCTACATAATGGTGGGTAAAAGTATTTCCCACTGAGTACGGCAATTCTCCGATTCTGACATAGATAAGCAACATTTAGGATTTTATGCGAACAAAAGGATTTACCATTTCCGTTTTAATTTACAAATCTCTTCGTATTCTCTCATCAATTTTTTCGCACTTGCGTTTAATATCGTACAATACTGATGCTTAACATAAAGCTAAATGTTTCATCGATAGATAGATAGATAGACCCTTTATTGGCGAGGATAGGTCCATATGACTAAAAGAAAGAGTGCGATGTGGGAAAAAAATCTTTGTAACTGAAGGTCGACAAAGAAAAAACCCACGTAGCGGGAAAACACCCAAGGGGAAATGGATGGAAAAAAAACCCGCGATAACACAGTAAATGCATATAAGGACAATATATCATACAATAAATTTAGGGTAATCATAAATAAGAGCAAAATATGAAAATCGAATTATAAACTATAAAATACAGAGAATGTAGGTTTAAATGTTACAGTTACAATGTGAAATTACATATCTAAAGTAAGCATTAGTTCGCTAAACTAATTGAAATAACATCATCAACTCTAAAAAATTTGATTATCTTATCAGTTCAGTTCAATTCCAACATTTAAACTACCTTAGAATATTAGAATATGATTGGAACACTGTATATTCACAGTGTGATGTCAATTTAGTTTATGAAGCTTTTATACATCAATTGAAACATTTCATTAGTCTTTCAAGCCACAGTATAGGATGTAACAAAAACTCAAACTGATCCAACCATGGATGACCTCGTCTCTACGGAATATAATTGCAAGAAGGAATGTGCTGCACAAAAAAACAAGAAAGCAGCCCTACAATGATGTGCTATTAAAATATTATAAATCTTACGCTCAAAAATTGAGACAGGATTTATTAGAAATAAAAGAACGATACTATATGGATCTATTAAATTATTATAAAAATAACCAAGCTGAACAGTGACATGTTGTTGATAATATTATACGAGGGAAAGAAAAAAATTAGAGAATAACTAAAATGAAATCAGAGGATGGAAGTCTATTGACAAATGATCAAGATATTGCAAACGAAGTCAACAAATATTTTAGTAGTGTAATGAGACTTTCCAATGAAAATAACCATAGCTACAATACGAGTATACACGAATGTAAAAACGTTTTCAGTAATCAGTTTAAGAAATTCATTTTGTTTTTCGCTCCAACTGATGAAAATGAAGTAAACAACCTTAATAAAGACCTAAAGGACCAAAAACCTAAAGGTGAAGATGATATACCTGCTTTTGTCGTAAAGGAAATTAGTAGAAATATATCAAAAGTTTTCACTTATATTGTCAACCTCAGCTTACAATCAGTTGTTTTCCCTACGCTCCTAAAAATGCAATAGTTATACCAATATTTAAAAGAGGCGACCAGATAATTTTAAACAACTATAGACCAATATCCCTGTTACCTGATTTTTTCTCAAAATATTGGAATACATTGCCAAGAAACGACTTGTAGATTTTAAATAAGCAAAACTATTTCAGCAATAATCAATTTGGTTTTTTAAAGGGGAAATCGACTGAAGATGCCCTTCTAGAATTCTATACAAACCTAGGAGCGGGACTCAACAACAAAAACGAAGTTGCAGGTTTATTTATAGACATCAAAGGCATTTGATTGTATAAATCATGACGTTCTGTTCATGAGATTGAGCTTAGCAGGAGTAAGAGGTATTACATATGACTGGTTTACGAGTTACCTAAAAGATAGACACCAACGTGTGCGTGTAAATAGTAGTATTAGCTATGAAGAACCACTCACCAAAGGTGTTCCACAAGGATCAGTACTGGAACCGATTCTGTCCCTAATTTATGTCAATAATTTATGTGCTTGTAGGTTTTGCGGAAAATTGACTTATTTCGCTGACGACACTGCCTTATGTTATTTAACTTATAGTATTGGAGAATTATATAAACAGATGCAATCTGATCTAAATTAGATCCATTGTTGGTTCTATGCAAACTCGATGGTATTAGGCTCAAAAACGAAATACATTATTTTCAATTTAAAATTTGGTCATTTCGACCAAAAAAACTCTACTATAAATGCAAGAATTGTATCCAAAATGTCACAAAAACCTGGTCTGAGTGTATTGAAATAGAAAAAGTAGATCATATAAAATATTTAGGAGTCAATATTGATCAAAATTGTAAATGGAAATATCATATCAGCGAGTTAAAGACAGAACTAAGTGTAGATATTAGAAAACTGTATTTATTGAGATATAAATGCCCATATTCTGTATTAAACAAGGTATATTATGCCCTTGTACATTCAAGGCTACAATACGGACTTGTGTTAAGGTGGGGCATATTACACTAGTATAAAACCTCATATAATAGCTCAGAAAAGGTAATAAATAAGAGTAATGGTACGAGCAAATTTCTGGTATATACCAAATTGCAACGATAATGTAAATAAATAAATAAATAAATCATAAAGAACCGTCATTCCCAATTTTTACAAAATTAAACACACTCCAAGAAAGACACTTATTTATATTTAAGGTTTTAAGATTATTCTATATTCGAAGTGGCCGAAATTTAAATCAATAGGACACATCTTAGGGAATAGGATTGCAATTGCGATACCAAAACATACAACAGAGTTTTTTAGGCAATCTTTTGCCTATCTTGTCCCAAAATTGTATTGTAAAATACCTAATGACTTAATGTATATTGGGACCATTAAAAGCTTTACTAAAGGTAATAAAAATTGGTTAATGACAAAGAATGATGTGGAAATTATGCTTAGGAAACTATGCTAATGTTTGCAACACACATTATAAATGTTAATGTATGTAAAATGTTACAATTCTTTTGTTTATGCAGTGTTTAAATATTATTTTTTTTCTTCTCGTTGTGTTTTTGCCTACAGCTTTTCTTTGCTTGCTGACAAAATAATTGTAATTGTGATATCTTCAGGTACTCTTGTATTGTTATATTAAGAACAAGAGTTTTATATATATGCAGCAACGAACTGTTCAAGTGTAACAACCGGTACCCTAATACAGACTGAGTCTAAAGGGTATCGTTACTTCCTTTGTAACAAATGTTCTAATTCCATGTATGTTTTTTTTGTAAGTGCTTTACAAAGGAATACATTTTTTCTTCTTCTTTTTCTATTGCTAATGGTTATGATAATGTTATTTCACCAAGTGAAGAACATCAGGGCTGATGAAAATAGATCTTACTTCAATAATCATCAGAATTATATTTATCATGACTTTTCAATCAAATTTAATTTAATAACACTTCTTTAAAACTGACAGCATTACTAGAAATACAAGAAAGTCACAGTTTTAATATTTCCTATTATGTAGTTATCGTTATCATTATCTGTTGTGAAATAGAACATCCTCTAATAAAAGCTAGTCAGGTTACAGATCGACTATTTCTTAAAACAGATAAATTAAGCGAATAAATGTATAAAATCTTTAATTTGGGCGAGATTGATACTTATGGAAAAAGCTTTCGCAATTAAGGAAAAAGCATTGGAAATATGAGGAGATTTTGAGGAATGGATTAGCCAAATTTAGAAAAAAGTCTGAATGAGCGTAAATGGAAAGAGAAGAAATTAAATTTTAAAGTCATAATGAGAATAGATTGAGTATAAACAGCGGTTGGAGAAATGTAGTGGTAAGGAAATCGGTGAAGAAGAAACTGTCTAACATTGACATTATGAACGGAAAATAGGTCGAAAGCCTTACTCGAGGTAAATCTGGAATGATGTTAGGGTAAAACCTAACCTCAATTACTTAGGTATTGATTGCGACGTTAAATAAATTCAGAAATGGAAATTTTAAAGTGAAACGTAGGCTTTACTCTCTATTGGAAATAATTGGCAAAATTAGTTCGTTTTTCGAAGATGTACAGTAGGATTTTACCATTGACTATATGAAATATATAAGATAAGGTAAATGAGTAAGTTTAGGGTCATTGTTGTCATCTTAGACAAGAAGTATTATTAAAACAGGTCTTCCTTCCGATAGAATAAGCAATGTATTACTCCAACTTTTGGTGTTTTATAAAGAATAAATGGTTTAAATAAAATTAATTTTTCGAATAAAATTTTCAATCGAATATTAGAAGTAAAGTTTTGCACAGAAAGTTGGATCATTTTGAATGCGAAGCATATGGAAAATTTCTCCTGTCAGCAATACAAGATGGTATTATTACTTCTCTTTGAATCGTCCTAAATATTTTATTGACTTCATCTTTCTTTTTCGATAGTTCATCAGTGTAACGTGAATTAAAGGGGTAAATATTTTAGACAGAGGATTATAAATGTCGATTCTGACTGCTTTCGGGCACATGACAGCGAAAGCCTTCGTTCCAGATTATAAATGTTGTTCTAAAAATTGTATTCCATCTTCTATTTTTAAAAATTCCTTTGTATAATCTTCGATTGTCGTCGATTGAAGTTGCTTTCTCTTGTCTCTCAGTTCCTTCCCGTTTCCTTTTACTCACCAGTATTGGACCTTTATGTTCTATTTTCTATTGTTTCCCACCATCTCAATCATCCTTTGCTGCCTTTGCCCTCTTTTCTTTGTTTACAGCTACCTCTGTTCGTTTATCATCACCCACATTGCTCCATAGCTTTCTTCTCCCCTTCCATCTGTCTTCCATCGCACTATTTATATCCCCTTTTCCAAATCCCTCTCCTTTTGTCCTCTGCGGAGGTCCCATCGAGGGGCATTGCCGTAAGAGACACTGCAAAAGGGCTGAAGGAGATAATTTATTTCGCAACGTTTGGGTCAAGAGGGAGAACTCATTTCTTTCTATTCTACACAATTATACCGACTTCGATCAATTTTTTATGATCCAACGAATTATTTATCGAGCAAACTCTAGAGTTTGCTAATTTTTAAAATTTCAAAGCTGAAGAATGGTGGCGTAGGCTTTTTTTTGCTTTCCTTCTTTACGTGTGAGCACAGTGGGAAGGTTTACCTTGAAGAATCGGTGAAGAGGCCGTTTGACTTCATTCGGACGTGGTTTATCGCTCATCAAACAATAGGTATATTCACCGAAGAATTTTCATCCGATCTGCATCTCGCAATTACCGATAACATCGCGAAGAAATAAAACGATTGACGTGTATCGCGCGGTGAGAATTTCGGTCAGATCGATGGATAAGAGGCGTCAAAGAAAGGAAGATTGATGGTGTTATGCATACTTTTTCAAATTCTCGGGGAAAAATGGGGTCTCTTCTTGATTGTGACAAACTTCTCCATTCTGTCTCTTTCGAAACTTCTCCTTTTCGCACTTTGTCATGCATCTTTACCGTTCCACTCCCTTGTTCTCTTCTCCTTTGCCCGAGTTGCCCAAACTGTTAGTTCAAGAACCTCTTTGGAGATTAGGAGGATCACTTTTGCAGCTTTCGGAGGGAATGAGACCGTTACTCTTGCTAACTTACGATATTATGGAGACGTTTCTGATGGCCTAAATGTGGGTTTATTTGAAAGAGAGAGAGAGAGACCTGGGCCATATGCACACACAAGGGATAAGTAGAACGCGTTTGGTTGGTGCTGAAGACGAATGTCTAGATTTGTGGCTAGAGTCACAAATGTAATGTTTTAGAGATTTAAACGCTCCTAAAGCCGTTTTCGTTGGCGATCCGTACCTGCTCGCTTTGACCAGTTCCGGAAACGACCGAAGCCCGGGATTACTGACCTAAGAATCACCCAATGCGGAATTCGATGGTCATGCTATTATTATCTTCAGGGATAGAAGAATACTAACGAACCTCCGACGAAAACGGCTTTAGCCAAGCGTTTTAAACTTCTAATTTATTGATAACTATATTTCAATTTCTTTCTTTAAAACCGTTGATGAAAATGAGCAGAAATGATATGTGATATGATCATGACTGATCTAAAGATATCCTTACAGTGATATTTGGCTGTAAAAGGGATAGGCTGATTGGAAGCTTCTTAAAGCCTTTTGGACATTTTAATCCAATATTTGAAGTATGCGTTGGGTACGGTTACATGAGAAGAGGACCAAAAGATGAATGTGATAAAGACGATTTCATTAGATGTCATACGGAGATAATAGACGTGCTGAGGCTAAGTTTGGTTGGAAGGCTTCATCCATTTATATGCCAGTTCCACACTCCATTTGGTTCCAAGTGCTATACCTTCGTGTATCCCTTGTCTTAGCATTATTTATAGGTACTGCTACTTTAGTGAAAGAAAAAGAAAGTTGGAACGCGGCTGTTAATGAATTAGAGGTTTAAAAACACTCCGTAAGCCGTATTTCGGGAAGCGGAACTCACGTTAAGAGACAAACGGGAAGCTCCGGATTACTGGGACTTCCCAGAAATCGGTAATCCGATTTTTGCAATAGACTCTTCATAACATTCGATTGTTAATTCACCCGAGGCTCTGGTAGAATAAATAAATACTCACTTATTTCGATATACATTTTTAATAAGTTTCCACTGTTGAATACTTTTCTGCAATCATATGAATTCTTCTTGGACGATTATCATTTATAGTAATTTCAAGATGATGTTAAGAAAATGGAATATACGTGCAAGCCGCATTAAGATATTATATTTTTTTCAATTTATAAGTAAAGAAATAATACTATGAATTTTCTGAATAACGATCGTTCAGAATTCGGTCACAACTTGATTTCAGATAAAGAAATGAAGGAGAAAAATATGCCGTAGCCGGGACGGCCAGGTTGGAAAAAAGTGAAAACATCTGACGCAGTCGTGTTTGGAAATACATTAGGAAAATTTTATTCTACAGTGATCCATTTTTATGAGAGAGCACTCCTAAACTAGTAAATCATTTGGAAAGTATCAGAAACGCAAAATAATGCATAAAACGCTAATGTAGAGAATAAATAGTATATAGAACAGTGTTTTATTGATTTTGGAGTACCACCAAGTTAAGGTCGAAACTATATCTGCTATTGCAAAATAATTTGTTTTCATTTCAAGAAAATAGTAAATTAAAATTTAAATGATTAATATTAAAGTAAAAGTAATTACGATACCCATTGAGAGTCAATGGCGTCTAACGGAAATTTTGGGTAACCAGTCTCCTAATTTTTAAAATCTTCGTGTTCTCTTAAAGTGGCCTAACGTTCTTAGTAAGTTCGACTAGCATCGGCATTTACATAATATTACTGATTTCATCAGCATTCGATGGAATACTCCCCATTATGTATAATTTCAAAGCTATATCTATGATAAGTGTATTTTCGTGTTTGTTGTCGTTTGATTTTTCTACGCTAGGGGAAACTCCTATACACAACTAAGAGTTTTGAGCACATTCAGAACACAGCAATTTAAAAATCATTACAATCAAGAATCCAATCCGAAAACTTGTTAGATTAATTTCGATGTACGTTAGGAATAAGTTTCATTTCTGCTTCGACTTAGAATAATCTCCGTAATTCAGAAACACTCATATATCGATATAAAGTCAATTTTCAGTGACAACAACGGTGAGTTTCCCATTTTTACCTAAATCTACGTCGTTTGTGAGAAAAGCAAACTCGTATGATAAGTTGCTGATGATTCTAAGAATTCGATAAAGCTCTCAGACGTCCGTGTACTCGTGTACTGTCCAGAAACAAATGAGGCTGATGGGTGAAGATGTATTGTGAGTTTGTGAGACGTAGTGAAATGGAGCGAGTGGCAGATTATGAATATGTTTGAAGGTAGACTTAGTACTTTTTCCACAGGATTTTATTATCATTCCACAGAATTTTATTACTCGCCTGATGATGGCGATCATTCGCTGAAACCTGGTCGTGTATGTAATAAAATACTGTGGAAAAAGTATTAAGTCTCTTTGCCTTCAAACATGGAGTATTTCCAAGACATCGCCAAAGTCTGTGAATTTTAGATTATGAATAACATGCAGTTTCTGACATATTAAAGGTTAGACAGTCACTAATTAGAGTAAAGGTGTTATCACACAACGGAAACATTTCAAAGAAAAATAATGAAAGAAGCCGGGATTCGAACCCGGATCTTCCACTTACCGGGAGGATGCTCCATGCAGTTAAGTTCTTTTGTCTAGTCATTCAGGGCGCATGATTCAACGTGCTAAGTTGTTCTTATCAATTCCCTGGAAAAAATGGAATTCATAGAATAAAAGCAACATTTCCCGTTTCATTGTGGCCGCTTAAATCTCTTCCACATCACCTTTAGAATTCTAGTGCTGCCGGGAGCTAGATGGAAACAATAACGATCAGTTAATGGAGCCATGAGGTAAATTAAAGGCATTCTTCGAGATAAAATTGAGAGAAGTTAATACTGAACCAGTAGATCATTTGCGGATTTCTCTCACCGAAACCCAAGTTCTCTTTCCGCTCAAGAGATGGAGAACCTCAAAATGAGAAGCTTTCCATCTTTTTCACTCTCGCCATTTAAGAGCACCGCACCCCACAAATTATCCCCACTCCGTCCGCACGCGGATGCGGTAAAAACACGTTACAAGCGCTCTTTTGAGGCCACATTATTTCCGCAGTTGGACGCGGGCTTCGCTTGTTTTTCCGCCAAAACGAAAGATTTTTATAAACAACCTTTTTTTGGGTTTCCATTCTCCAAGAATTATAAAAGAACACTTTCACAATTCAACTGCCTGGTCATAAAATGCTGCTTTTCCTCCGGATTGTTGGGATGGTATTGTTGCGATATTCCTCAGTTTTACAGTTCGCGTGTTTAAAGGGCAAAAGCAGTTGATAAAATGCGGCGCCTTTCTACCAAATTTTTCGTCTGAAGTGGCTCCCGAATGTTTATAATTTATCAGCGAGAAAGAGCATTCTGGGACCGAGTAAATTTATATTTGATGCCATGCTTCTCTGCTTTTCTTTTCACGTTTAGTGTCTTCACGCTAACTTTATCCTCGTTTCCTCTAAATGCCGTTTCATTTAAAAAGCAGACTCTAATTATGGGCACAATGTGCAAGTGGAATCATCCCATTTCACCACTGGGAAAGGGAGAATAGTTTCTAGTTTCATGGAGGATGAACTCGAAAAACAATCGTTTATGAATTGGAAAAGATAAATTAAGTAGCTGACATAACAAAATTCTAATAACTGAGCCAAAGGCAAATGCTCATCTTCCTATTGGATTATGCTCTCTTGGGTGTAGTTAATTTGCAAAATGAAAATTGCATAAGCCTAGAATCCATTTGCTATGTTCTCAGGTTGATTTCCGTATATTTTTCCCTTCAATAAGTTTGAGGGAAAGCAATTTTTATAATTTACATATAAAGGCAACACATTTCAATTATTAATATCTTCTAACAAATATGAACTCGATTTATTAAAATATTAAAGAACAAAATTAACAAAATATCTATCAAATTTGAATCCGAAAAATATTTACGAGCAATCTGAGAAGTAGAATTATATTTTTAAGCGTAGGATACTTTTAATGTCGTGAACAACTCTTTCCTCGTAGATCTGATGTAATTAACATTTAGGGTTTTCCTTAAGTTTACTTTAGCAATACAATTGGTTGGAGTTCCTTCTGTTCCCGAAGGAAGCAATTTCAGTAAATCCAACTTTAGCTGTTCATGATAAACTTTCTAGGATATTTTTAATTTCCTCAAAATGAGATCCTCTCAGAACTAGGTGGCAATGTAAAGAATGTTAATTGAATATCCTTCAAAAAACGTTAAAAATTGTCAGAATGAATCGCAAATTATTTAATTAAATTGAGCTAAATTATGGTGCCGTAGCTGAAAAAAGATATTTCCGGAAATTTGGATTTTTTTGGAAAATTCTCATCTTGGTAGATCCAAAATTTTAACCGGACCAAAGCTGTCAGCTTTCATGTAAAAGAAAAAGAATTTTATAAGCACTTTTACTACAGATTATGTTGCTGTAACATTTGGAATTTTATTTTATTACCGCGCATCTGGAAAATGAAAGAGATTTTCCGTTAGTTTGATAAAGATTTTGGAGCACCAATAATCACCAATTATATCTTTAATGTTTCAGTGCCAATTTAGACTTTAAAACCTGTGTCTATGAGAGGTAGAATTCAGTTGCTTCTTAATATCAATTTGAGTAATTTTTATTTTCCTTTAAAACTTCAAACTTAATTAACTTCATCTACGGCTCCAAATATTTTGTACATGTACATACATGTGAGAAATGTGATGCGTCTATTCCAATCTGACAGAAAAATACTGAAACCATGCAATTTTAATAGCAATGAATTGTGTACCTTTTAAATGATTGGTACATTTGTATATATTGGTACATTTGTATAATGGTACATTTCTAATTTATTTTCAATATTTGAAATACTTCTATCTTTCTTGTTAACTGAAGTATTCTATCATACTTATTTTTTGAATCATTAGTAACGTGTTAAATGTACAACTATGAAGCCTCGGTTCCACTCGAAGTAAAGGCGTATGTATGTATGATAAGAAATAACATCTTTGCGGACTATCCACTACAAGAATGTGCATTTGTGGGCGATCTCAGAAATTTTTCTCGTCGCAGAGAGGAAAATATTTTCCCGCATTTTTATTTTCCCTATCTTTCTCTATCTCTCCGCAACACACTGGAGAGTCGTAAAAGTTCCCTGCGTTTCGCTCATTCTCATTCCTCCTTCATCGACTTAGCGCCCGCATTCATCTCCGCGCTTCAGACGAACTGAAAAAAAAACGCAAATGGAAAACAAACGAAAGAGGTCTTGCCGCAACATCGTTTTTTTCATTCGAGGTGACGCCGGGAGACAATCTTTTTCTGCTTTCCTTCCCTTTTAAATGCGTAAGAATTTACTCGGAAAACAACCTCTAGAATTTAGAGATTGAATGGAAATAATGTAGGTAAATAAGTGCCCGGACTGTTGTGAAACGCCACGGAAACCTGAAAAATTTGAGTATTCTAAAAGCGGCATAAATTACTCCATTTGGAAGACTCAGAATTTTCTTTAATCTTTTTCACGTCCAATACATACATTACTATGAAAACTAGTTAGTGCAGGTTCTCTTTGGAATATAAATCAATTTAAAGCTCATTTATTTACTGGTGCTTGATTGATCTACTGCTACACAGAATCGGAAAACGTGTTTTTTTGGGATTATTTTTATCTAAGTATTTACCTTTTCTCCCGTTTAAAAATATTTCTACCTTTGCTGTGCACTGGCATATCCTTAAAAAACGCCTTGTCAACAATACTCGAAATCAGATAATTGAAGAATAAACCACTCCATCTGTATATTTTGGTTGGGAGAATATTCATATTCATTTTCATGGCAATTCCTAACAGTAGTAGCATAGATACTGATTCAGATCTGAAATGTAATCTTTGATATAATCTTTATAAAATATCTCGGTGTTGGCGATTGTGGTTTGAGGGAAGTTATTGATTTTACTTCTCTTTTTAGATCAAGGAAATGAAAATTGGAGATATGAGATCATTAATTTATTTTTCTGGGTGTATATGCCCCTCAGCATTAATTCTAATGCTGGCATTTATCCCGCATTCCATTCAGCCATGACGTTATTTCCATTAAAGACCTATAATACATAATTTTACTTAAAGGGAATAGTAACTGCTTTACATTATACAACGGTGTTCGAATAATAATATTTCACACGTACAATCATTACCCAATCACGGAATATTTCCTGTACATGAGTAATGGTTTAAATTACACGCGATGTAATTGGGTGATTTTTTGCAGAAAGGAACGCACACACCCTCTGGTGTATGAACCTCATTTTCTCTCCACTTCAAAACTTTTTGTTCTTTTCAGAGCCGACCTGCTTCGGTTTGAATTCTCGTGTAGTGAATTTAACGGGAGAGACGGGGTCCAAGTTAAGCCGAGTGCGCGGCTCAACTTAATGCGATAATGGATTCAAATCAAAATTTCTGCGCTTGCGAGAGCGGCCCAATTGTCCCGTTTTCGTTCGTCCCTGATACCAATCGCATTTTTCTCCCTCTCGGGATATCCTCCGAGACTCAAACAGAATTCCTAATTTTTCCTCTGCTGAATTTCTTCCTCGCTTTAACTAATCCTGAGATGACAACTCCCGATCCCCCCGAGACTTTCCCTCTCCTCGTCTCCTGCTTAAAAGAGTCCCATCGCAGAAAATCCTGAGCGATTTTGCGTCCTCTAGAGATATTCGAGACTGCCATATATTGTCGCCATTGCACACTTTTATTAATATTGGAAACTTCTCATTGGACACATGAACTATTTGACAGCTTATAGTACCGTTAGAGTGGAAATTGCGAACTTCTGTTAATTTTAAACACTCCTTAAACCTTAAAGGGCTGTCCCAGAACCCAAGCTGTGACCAGATGAAGGTAACTGTTGCTCTTCTTAGAACAGTAGTAGTATAGTAGTATTGTTAAAAGTGTTTCGACAGCTAAGGTCATTTCGCACGTGAGCCCCCACTGGGAATAGAACCCGGGACAGCTTTCACCAAAGTCGAACGCGTTGCCCACTTGGCTATCTGGGAGTTCCAGAACATAGTTTATTCATAGTGATGTTTTTCTTCACCTGGTCACCACCTGAACTCTGAGGCAGCCTTTTAGGACTCAAGGTGTATTTTAAATCTCCAATTTAGCTTTTAGAAGTATATAAATATACAATTTTGCATTTAAATGGATAAGTTAAGCTACGGTATATATTAGAACCTTTAGCATAGGAACGAATTCTGGTTATATTTGCTCCTGACGTTTTCTGAGTGAAAATATTTTCAATCATTCTTGAATGGAATATTAGGTGATATCACAAGATCTCGAGTTTTTGAAAATATTCAGAACTGAAATAAAATCTGCGAAGGAATCTAAATTTAACGGAATGTGGATTAAAAATGCACGAAACCTTTAAATAACGGGTAAATTGCTTTTTGAGTGGTTAATGACGCGGGGATGGAGTGCGAGGCTTTTACATAATGAGATTAGGCGTAAGCCGACGCATTCGTTTTCCTAAATTATACTTTCGCTTATCAGAAATCAGGTCGATCAAGTCAAACTCTATGGGAAAAATAATGTGTTTATTTGGGCTATTACTAATGGCAGTCATTTACTTCTCTTTGCTCGAGAAAGCACATTATAAAAGTGGGAGTGCGCTAACTACTATTATATCAGAATTTGATGTAGTATTATTGCATTATGAAATTACGAATCGTTTGTATGATATGATTTAGCATTTAATTAAAGTGCATTCCTTTTTCGGGCATTACTTAAAGTTTGAAGGCACGCTTTTTATTTTAATAACGGATTAAATTGCTCTTTAAATTACTTAAAGTAAAAAAGAGGCTAATAATGTAATTTGGAAATTTGAAATTTTTATCAAAGTGGCTAAATAAAGTTAATTGATTGAGTTGATAAAAGCTAAAAATCGACATTCCATGAAGCAAGTTACTCAGATAAATACGCTAATTACATAGCTTTCAAAATATGAAAATGAGATGTATTGCAATATCGGTTCCTTAAATGACACCTATACTGATTATAGTCATTTTCTTAAAATTATTCCACAGTAAAATAGGATTGATAGCCCCACTATGATTCGACGAGGAGTGAAGTTAATTTTAACAATTGGATTTAACGCTTCTCAGTTTATTGCTGGATCGATGTCTTAACTATTTTCATATGAGAGCAAAATACTTCTCCAAATCACTCATGAGAGCAGTATATGAGGAGGAAATAAAAATTTCCATGCTATAAATTTGCGAGATTAATAAAAAAATTTTATCCCGCATTTGATCACGAAAGAGATAATCATAAAATAGGATGATAACTTTGTCGGAAAATTGAAAATTTCAATTTCCTGTTATGTCTTTTTTAGAGCTCCCAAAAGTATTCCATCTGGATACGGGAAATCATTGAAGCACTATTAAAATATTCAGTCGTAGTGCGTCCAATTTTTCCTTTTAAACCTCGTGGGATATCGGGATTTCAAGGCAATAAAAAAGAAGCAGCTATTACTGAGACTTGATGATGCTTTTCCACGGTTTGGTCGATTTCAAAAGCATTATAAAGCCGCGAAAATAATAACCATGAATTGAGGGATATATTTAATGGAAGCGAAAAGTTAACCTAGGATAAAATTAATTTCATGAATCTCATATATAAATTTCAGCGAATGTCATGAGATAAGTTTCTTATGCGTTTCTCATGGAATTGATTCCTTTCTTTCACCCAAATATTTATGTAATGTAGTGCAAAAATATTGAAAGCCAATGTATTGTTTACCTGATACGTGACATCACTTTTTAAGAATAAATGCCCTTTAACTCACACATTGTTAATTATTAACAACTCCTTCACGCGGCCTATTTTCGCATCATCGGCTGTATACATTCACGCTTCATTCCTCCACTCCTTTCCTGCGTGGATTTGCGGCTCCCTCGATGTACACACATCTTCGCTTTTTCGGCCCAGCAAATTTTTCATCAAGCCGCCTTTAATCTCTTGGCAGTTTGACAGAATTACTTCGGAAGTAAGCGAGAGAAGCAAATTCCTGTCCCTTCTCTTTTTTACGCCCTCCCCCCTCCCACCGTCGCTCTATCTGACGACTCTTTCGCCCTTCAAACCTATATACTCTTAAAAACCAAAAGCGAAAATGTATACCAAAAGAAGGGCGTCTTATCGATTTAACTCCGACCCTTCGTAAAACCCTCTTCCATGCGCCCGCTATCTTTCTCCCCATCTTCTCCCTTCTTGCCCCTCTCTCGTTTGACCTTCCTTCGTGACACACTTCCTTCTTTATCTCTCTCTTCTCCCTCTCAGCATTCCTTTTCCCCCGTGTCTGTGCTCTTCTGAAGCGCACCACTACCAACTTATTATTTCCTCAAAACCGCGGAGGCCCCGGGCGACTTCACCCCTTCACGGTTCTTCCCTCTGAACTTTGTCCCTCTCTTTCCACGTAAAACGCCGCTTCCTGCTGCTCCTCCATTCTTCTGCCTTTCCCACCATTTACCCTCTCTCTCTTTAATGTTTTATCTCTTCTTCCCACGGCCCACCGTTTCTTCTGCCGGCTTGATTTTGCTTTTTTTATTCACAGGTACTTGGATTATCCTTCGCCAAAACGTCCATTTGTTTTGGTCGTAAATCTTCGACGCAATTACGTCTTTCTATTCGACAAACCTTCGCGATTACAAAAGGTATTTGCGTATTTTCTAGCTTTCTACATGTTGCGACCTTAGCATTTAGCGATGCTATTAATACGAGGGGAAAAATCGTTTCAGAAATTACAATATGCCTTTCATTTATCGGCGACTACCAATTGTTTATCGGTCGTCTTGGAAAACGATTAAATGTGAAGCAGACCCTCTGTGTGTGGCGACTTATAGCAGGAGAAGCCAAGTCTAAACTTTTACAACTGTAAGCGAATGTTTCACTGGATTACTTTTAAAAGAAATATCTAGATAAATAACTAAGGGAAACATGTTAGTAACTTGCCGCTTTAGACCAGATGAAGGTAACTGTTGCTCTTCTTAGAACAGTAGTAGTATAGTAGTGTTGTTAAAAGTGTTTCGACAGCTAAGGTCATTTCGCACGTGAGCCCCCACTGGGAATAGAACCCGGGACAGCTTTCACCAAAGTCGAACGCGTTGCCCACTTGGCTATCTGGGAGTTCCAGAACATAGTTTATTCATAGTGATGTTTTTCTTCACCTGGTCACCACCTGAACTCTGAGGCAGCCTTTTAGGACTCAAGGTGTATTTTAAATCTCCAATTTAGCTTTTAGAAGTATATAAATATACAATTTTGCATTTAAATGGATAAGTTAAGCTACGGTATATATTAGAACCTTTAGCATAGGAACGAATTCTGGTTATATTTGCTCCTGACGTTTTCTGAGTGAAAATATTTTCAATCATTCTTGAATGGAATATTAGGTGATATCACAAGATCTCGAGTTTTTGAAAATATTCAGAACTGAAATAAAATCTGCGAAGGAATCTAAATTTAACGGAATGTGGATTAAAAATGCACGAAACCTTTAAATAACGGGTAAATTGCTTTTTGAGTGGTTAATGACGCGGGGATGGAGTGCGAGGCTTTTACATAATGAGATTAGGCGTAAGCCGACGCATTCGTTTTCCTAAATTATACTTTCGCTTATCAGAAATCAGGTCGNTTCCTTCTTAGGACAATATTCCACTTAGTGAGTTTTCAATGAATCTCAACGCGAAAGATAAAAGTGTTTAGAGAGAGATGGTAACATTTTAGAGAAATACAAACGGAAAGGTACAAGAGGCAATCCTTATATTCACCTCTAACTTTGTTTATTTAAGGGTTAAATGGAAGATGGTACTCCCTAGCCCCAATTTCGCCCAATAAAGCCGTTTGTATTGTATTATACTTATTTGGTATCGATATGTTTGGCATCGAGAATCATTATATGCATAGGGAATGTTCATGGACAAAAAGTCGGGAATTACGAAGCTAAGAACTCCACAGATTCAACGAAATCTAAAATTATACTTCTAATTGCGTGTTGGAGGAAAAGATTGTGATCAGAAGCTTTTGATGATTGGACATGATCGCTAAAAAATGGCCCCATAAATGTCCTTTTCGCCAGAGACGACAACCCATTTGTATTTTCCCATCGTCAGCCTTCCCTGACCTTCAATCAAACTTTGACGGGTTAAAAACCGGTTCGGACTCAGATCAAATGGAAAAAGATATTAACTTTGTGCCTTTTAATCTGATAGGGTGGAGACTGGCTTGTGAAGGCTTTCATTTTCCCCGCAGTCCTCGCTTTGGCTGATTTTCGCTGACTTTAGAATGCCGGCGCAAGTCAAGTATCGATTTTCGCGTTGTTATTATCGCAATCGCAACCGAACGCCGTATTTTAGGGTTGTTAGGTCGAAAGGGTCGAAAGGGAGATAAACGTGCTCCTGGCTATGAATTGTGTTTTGATGTTCCTGCCTTCGACCAATTATGTTTGACGGATGGAGTCAGATTGCCAGATAACTCTGGTGACCACTCATGTCTTCGTTATTATCAGATTTTATTTTGGTCGGCCCACACGTCGTTAAAATGGCTACACGATTGAAAACCAGAAATTTAAATACGTGCCACAATTGAGCTAAACATTTGAACTTTATGAATTCTTTTGAGTGATTGATTTGTGGTTATTTAATCCTTAATAATATACATTGCGGATCGCAATCCGTTCTGGAATATTTGGCACGATACATATTTAGCACCACATTATTTTGTAACCACATAGCTGAAATTATGTAAAAATAGGCTCTCCACAAACATATTGAAGTCGATTAATTTTCAGATAAAGTATGAAGTCCAATTAAATTTTTAATATCATAAATACTTGATATGATATTTTAATTGCTAAAGCACTCTTTCTTCAAAATATTTCTAATCTTTTTCAATTGTCGCAAGTATAAATAACTATTGTAAATTCGCAAATTGCCATTTGCACAATTTAAACTGATTGTACCATTGTCAACATAAAATGCAATTGAATAATGGCAGTTCTGTGTGCAAATGATAGTCTTGCGTTTGAGCAATGTCCTAGGTTGAAATCTTATCAGTCGGATTTAACTTGTTTTGTAACTTAAACAAAGTTTGCAACTTACTGGTTTGCAAACAACCTTACGTTTCTCTGACCCAGTTCCTTGCATGATGAATCTGAGCAATTAAACGGCTTGAGATAGCCCGCAATTCGAATCAGTTCCGACTGTAATCCTTTGATCTGTGAGGCCAGTTTTCTGATAAGAGTCATGCACATTTTGTTGATTGGTCTCTGCTTTAAACTCTCTTCCAAAGTTATAAATTGCCACCTTCCCATTTTTTTAGCGTGATGGGAGAGTGCGATAAAGTTTAAACCTGTAAGTTATCAGATATTATTTAAAAAAGTAAGCGTTATACGTTATTTATACGTTATTATAAATTCAGCTCTCTAATTATTGGAAAACTGTTTATCAAGATGGCTTTGATACCACAGAGTATAAAATTTCAACGTCACGAAATATACCTAAGGAACATTAAACCCATTATTTTAATGGAAGGATTTGCAAGGAAATTTTCGCAGTTCATGAAATCCTAACAACATGAATTTTCATTGAATTTTAAATGTGCATATTGATCAGATAAAATTCACGCGTTTGTGGATGTCATCAATTTATTCATACCAAATATCCCATATTAAGTTACGATGAAATTATTCGCTCCTCCAATTCAAATTAAGTCGAGTGGAGTAGAAAATGTCGTGAATATGTTTATCACTGCTTCAGAGTCGAATTCTGATGCATCGATGACCGTAGTTTACCTTTCGCACGAGTGTTAAGTCCACACTCATAAATAATTTATTTTCTGTTAATTGGGTGCAATTAAAATCACCGCCCGTCCTCGAATTCTAATCATAACAACATTTCTTGCCAACTTTAAATACTGATGTTCATAGCTGGGTTCATTAGTATGCACAAGGGTGTTGAAAAATCGTTAAGTTCTCTATTTTCACCGTTGTTGCGCTGCTTTGCATAAAATTTCCCTAAAAACGCAAATTGTCCGTACTTGGCTGCGATTATTTGGCGAGAGAGAGCGGTAAGTCGGGACGGGCGGAGAAAGAAAAGGAGGGTCGTACTCAAGGATAGATTTATATCTACCTCAGAATCAAGCCTCGCAAAAATTTCTCCACTAACATCGTCCTTGCCGACGCTTTTATCCTGTTGCCTCTATTTTGTACCTCTTGGCGAGTACTGGAAAATCAAGGCGGAACTCCTTCGTCCTGAGTCTATTTTATCTAAGAAATACAATCCTCTCCCGAATCCCATTCATCCGAAGGGGGGAAGAATGTTTTCTGACCCTATGCAACCCGAAGTTTAGGCCCAAACTTCGGATACCACGCTGTGAGAAAAAACTCCGCTCACCTTCCCACCGAACAAACACTCCCCCAATGCGAGCCATCCGTTCTCCCCCTCTACGACGCAACCCCCGTCCGCCCCCCTGCGGGATGTACGCCCGTTCCGATGTGGAACCGTGGGTGCGAGGCACAGAGCTGATCGAGTTTGGGCACAAGTTATTTAGGCATCTGGGAGCAGCGGTGCGGAATGGAGAGGGAAAAAGAAGCGGGAAACAAGAAATTGAGGTGAAAAATCCCCCGAAATGTTACACTTTCGCAGATGGGTTCAGAGGAGGAGGTGGTAAATTGGGCGAAGCTATCCGAGGATTGGACCGATTTACTTGCGAGACGGTAGCGTAGCAGAAACGCCACGAAGTTGTAGTAATTTGTTTTAATGGGTTCCGAGGAAACACTCTGGGCGACTTTAATCATGGGGCATGTTGTAAATGTTCGCAACACGAGAAAGTTAGTTTTTCTTAATATTTTTAGTTTTTAATTTCGTCGTAAATATTTTACGAATTTGGACCACTGAAGTAACTCAGTCTTTTGAATCCCGATTGAGATCGGCTCCCATCTAAGGCGAGTATGCAATTCATTCCCGGCGATTGCCCAGCGTCGGTGTGGATATTTTAAAATGAAATTCATTCGATAAGCCGTATTTTCAAAGTTGGCGGTAGAAATTCTTGATTTGGTGACCCTCCAAGACTTCTAAAACCAGTAGCAATAGTATTAGCAATAGATCCTCGAAGAGTTTAAGAATCTAAAATGCAAGTATGAGTTGCAGATATCTTTGCGTTATTAAGCGTCACTAACCTTTATATTATTATTATTATTTACATTTAGGATGGAATTTCGTAGTTGGACGGGAGTCTTACAATTACAGAGATTGACTCTAATAAAGCTTTAGTATTGTAGACGGCACTGTGACGCAAACTTTATGATAGACCTTTACTTGCTCCCTTCTGTGACTGCGACTCATCTTCTTTCGCTGTTCACTCTGAAACTCTTTTTCAGGACTATATGTTATTCGCATTTTCGGTGATATCTATAATTCACTTTTCAAAACAGCAAATAGATAGTATGCCAAGGCATTCCAATGTATATTTATAAATTGGAATACCTTGGCATACCCTTATTTATAATTTTTANTCTTATCATCATCTTATCTTATCATCAATCTTAGATTAGATCAAAGATTAGATGCGCCAGCATTGCACCTTTATCTTATCAATCAATCTTATCTTATCTTATCATCAATCTTAGATTAGATCGGAGATAAGATGCGCCAAAACCCGCTGATTATATCTACTGCTAAGGAATAGGTATATTGTAACCAATGAAAATTATTTATAAGGTAATCAATGAGCTGCATTAATGCAGATGAAAATTTATGGTAAACATATAGGATGCTAAGATTTTGGTTGCTCTTTTGTGTCGCTACTCAAGGATATTTGTGGCATTTAAGTCGAGAAAATATACGAGGAAATAAGAAAAAATTGAACTATCGGACTCTTGTTAAATCTGCTTTCTTTAACATGTGAATTTGAGTTTCAAGACGGTATACTTTGGAAAATACGGTACCCATTAGTGATTTGGCTCATCAGTTTTGCCATACGAAGACCAACTAAGCATCGAAAGCATAGATTCAGAAGAAAATCAGAAAATAGTTTTAATTATTTCAGGAATGAATATCTGCTCAGGATCTTTGAACATTATCCTGCAATCAACTGTTCATCTCTGCCTTCCATTTTTGCCTAAGGAAGTGAATGTTAAAAAACCTCGTTCTGATATTTGGAGGAAGTCGAACTTTCCACAACAACCAACAGCATCTGTAAAACAAGACTGAACGGAGGTATATCCCAGACGCGGTTGTTCACTATGAAAGCGTGAGTGATGTTATATTTCTGTCAAATTCTTTTTCATATTTATCATTGAATGTCAAAAACATTTCAACTTGGCTTCTAAAGGTCATTTTGGGAATTTCATTTAATTATTTCCATTTAAACTGTGAGTGAAACCCGCGTTTACGGAGAGTGAACCCTTGTCTTGAATCGTACGTAACCTCATGAGCTAATTCCCTAATTAATGCGCGTTGGTATTTCATATTTGATCTATACTGTGCTATATTACAATCATTCAAACAGTCTGCAGTAAATTTTCATTTATTCACTATATTGCATTTATGACTGGCAGAGATGACTTTTAATTTTATACATATATATAATAAACTATTTACAAATTATAAAATTAAATATACGTATAATATCGCGTTAACTTCGAAAATCTGTGCTCTATAGAATTCATTTAGAATCACCGACCGCCGCAGACTTCCTAGCGGAGGCGGCGTCTTTATAGCGGTCGGAAGTATTCCGAAGTAAATTCTATTTCTACGAGTTTTCTACCATATCATTCGATTTCTCTCGTGGTGGTTCTTAACAAATGAATAAACTTTTCTCCCTTACAGAACTTTGCCTTTGAAAAAAAGAGATAGTGGAAACTAGAGCGTGGTATGGATCAATAGATTAAATTCAGAAAGAGCTAGAGAGAGAGAGGCATGCAGTTTTCGATTCGAGAGAGAAAAGGGGTTGATATAGGAAGAAAGTTTCGAAGGCGAAGGGTTCCTGAGGGAGTGAAGGAATGGGCGTGAAGAAGAAAGAGTTGCATGGGGGAGAAGGGAAGGGGAGTAAGAGAGGACCCCACAGAAACTGATGTCTTGAAATTTCTCTTGCGTTAAACGATTAAGTGTTTCGATGGAAGAGCCTAAGTTAGCATTTCCCCCAGAGAGGGAAAATTAAGTCTTATAAGTGTAATTTTCGTCGTAGCCATCAATTGGAAGTCGTTTTTAAGTCCCTAAATGAAACGCCGGCTACTTATTTGCTTTGTTTGCTCCGTATAGTCACTCGCCATGGAATGGTTTAATTACTGAGCTATTTTTCACAAACCATTCGAAGAAAGTAACAATTTTTACATACGCCTACATATATGGATAGTAAGGGTATGAAAGAAAAGAAACATTGAACAGGGCTATTAATGAATTAGAGTTTTTAAAACCCTCCCTAAGTCCGTATGTCGGCAGATGACACTCGTGTATGGAGGCAAACGGGAAGTTCCAGATTACCGATTTCTGGAAGTTACCGAATGCGCATTTCAGAAACAATGTTTCCATTCTCAAGGGCTCCAAACCTTGTGCCGACCCTGCGTATAAATCATATTGACAGAATTTTACCGGTTAAGATAAACCGGGAGGTAGTTTGGTGTGGATAGTCTCTTTATATCGGTACTTGCATGACAGAATAGATAGAAATCGAGAAGTGAGAAGAGGCGACAGCCGTAAAACACTGCATACACACGAGATTGTAGAAACCTAAAGGGTAGCTTTATTAATTCCAGATTATTAGATGAAAACGGACATCCAAGAGTTAGCGAAAATCCTTCCTCGTCGTCCAGTTGCTTTCTTTGAGCAGAAATCTCTTCTTCTCAGAATTCTCTACATTATCATCCAAAATCTGTTTATTTCCTGTATATGACTTCCCTTTGGGGAACTACCCCTTTTCCGAATTTGCGTGGCATTTCTATAAAAAGCGTGGTATTTCTGTAAAAAATGCTTCAAATTCAGGTTGACGAACTTTTCTAATATTTTAACACGGAATTATAATGCCGAGTTATGATACAGAGAGGCTATTTTCTTTGACGGTAACAGCAACGAGAGTTTAAGGCCAGCGAAAAGAGAATATTTTCCGTAAATTTATCTAAAACTTCACCAAATAACTCTTCGTATTTTGTAAACTGAAGTATACAACGTTAATGGTTGAATTACATTTTTAGAAATTTTCTTTTGATACATCAATCAATGCCTTAGAAATCCGTATTTTTTTTCACGGGCGATTCTCAATATTTTAAGGTGACCTTATTTTAATTCTACAAACATGTTCGAATGGGTAAATATAATAGTACCTCAGCCATCAGCTCATAAACAATTAATTTTAGCAATAGATTCGACGATACATAAAACTGATAAAAATTAGTAACCAAAGAATTGCTATATTTGCAAGCCAATGTGTTATTCTAAATCTTACCTAATTTTACGTCCAGGGGTTTAACATATCAGCACTCGACGTGGATCTTCAATCTACGGCCATATCTTTTATAGTGCTTGTATTATATAAAAATTATTAAAAATATTTATACAGTTTGAATGTTTGTAATTAGTTTGACACCAGCGGCATTATTTCACTGCGTAAAAGACTGAAGACATGAAAAAATTTGTTAAAATTTCGTTGAAACTGAAAATATTCCTAAGTCGTTTTCCAGGGGAAAATTTAACTCATCCTTACTTTGGCTGATGAGCCTCAGTTTTCAAAACTCTCCCTCATATATTTGAGTACGTAAATATATTACCATTCTGATATTTTCCATTGCTTTCGTTATATAAAGGCGTTACATGATAAAAACTTGATGTTTTCTTCCTAATTTTAAGGCTGAAATTTAAAAATTACAGAATTTTAATGAATGTCGATTTCATAGCAATAATTGAAGAAGAGTTCCTTCACACATTTTATTCTGATTTTTGCTTTTCAAAATTCAGAAATGCTACAAACGGAGCTAGCACACAAGCAGACTATCTCCTTTATCGTTTTTTCTCTCTTTCACTTCCCGAACGCTACAATCTTCTGTCATATATGCCCTTTTCGATTTATAAATTTTTCATAATTAAACATGTATTTTCTTTTTTATGATTTTTATACTCCATAATAAATTAAATCCTTTAACAATACTCCACTTACTACAATACCCTACTTTTTAAATTGATTATAATGAATCAAATATTAGTTTCCCTCGTTTGGGAATTTCAAAGATCTTTTAATGCTTTTGTTGCAATATGGTAATTACTTTGCTGTCAAATTTGCAAGGTGATTATAAGCATTCTGTAACACGGATTTTCTCAAGGTTTTCACAGTATGTTCCTAGCTCAAAAATAAAAGACACGTGTCCGAACTTCGAGACCACTACTGTCGGATTGAAAATAGTATAGACCTGGACTTTGACGCGTTACCCATTGATGATCTGCCACCGTAATGGAACATGTTATACATCGTTCCAAAGAAAATTTATTTGCCTTTAAAATGATATACATCAAGAGTCAATATCGATCTCCCACTTTATCTGAGTCGACGTAAACCAAATCAAAACACGGTAAATTCGCGCAAATCCATGACTCGGTCATCTTCACACCTTTGTGGAACAATGACCAAGAGTCACAGAAAAACCAAACTTTTAGTAGAAATGTGGTATATAGTCGTGAAGCAAAATCCACGTTTCTGAGATCCGACCATGATTTATTGACCTTTGATAAGCGTCTGAATTAAAAATTGATCTCCTCCTACAAATTTGATCCTACGCAGTTGAATTTTTTATTACGCGCTATTTTAAATGATTTTAAAAAAACAATCGAGGGCGATTTTTCCTAAATGCATTGAGGGAGGATATATGAGGCGGCCTATAATGATGACGTCGCTCCGGCGAAACGTCATCACCGCCTCCTCGGAACGAGAGGGCGCGCCAAGCATAGTAGGTCTTTGTTTTTGCAAAATATGGAGTTCGCAATTCATTTCTTAAGGGAGAATTTTGTAAAAAGGATGGTTGCAAACCCAAAACCACATTGGAAAAATATTTACCATCTATGTTACAATTGCACTCCTTTTAACAAATTCTTAATTCTCAAACCTCTATTGTCACGGAAAATACTCTGAATTAACTTTCGAAAATCCGATCAATACGTTATTATGGGCGAAATCGAGAATTTGGGGCCTTCCAAGAATTGGGAGTCACAAAATAAAAGGGCCAAGTCAATGACGCTTATGGTTTATGAGAATCCGTATCTTATATGTAGGATAATAATATTTATTTGAGTACCTAAATAACATATATTTCATTTAACCCAGGAAAACGAGTAAGGGTTATTTTGCGCAAGATTGTGCGCACCCAGGAAAAATCCCAAGGAAGAATGGACTTGAAAAAAGTCGGATATTTGTCAGTCCGGTTCCCGGTCCCGTCAGACGTTTTTCAAGTCCATTCTTCCTTGGGATATATTTCATTGAATGTTGACAAGAAAGCTACATAATTTCTGGAAGCTAAGAATATAATATTTAATGGCTGGAAATAATTTACTTGCAAAAACATTAGAAAACATATTTCCTTACTTGGAAAACTTAGCGACGCATTTGGTATTTCGGAAATTTAATCAACGTTTAATTGGATGGCACTTTGCAGTTTGTGAGCTGTCATCTCTATAGTTCTTTTTAGTTTGACGGTTGAACTGGTTTTATGGCTGTGTATAATGCACGGTAATCTCTTTTCCCGACAAGAGATAATTCTAGGTAATGTTGTAAGTTACGAATTTTCCGACGAAAGGATATTTGTCAGTCATTAGTTGCATAGCATGCAAAAAGACAGTTTGGTTCGTAATCTCCTATCGAACCGGGTGCTAGTAAGTAAACCTGTAATCTGTAAGTCATGCTTTCGATTTTAATATATCCTACTATACAGTTGGTTTCTACCCTCCTACCATACATCCACCATACAAACACCCTGAACGGGAGTTCATACTCCTTGTAAAAGGTCTTGAAAGGACGTCTACCTCAAAAATCGATTGCTGAATATTTTCATTCCGGTATGGAATACCCGCGGCAAAGACTACAAATCGCGGACCCACGATTTCCCATCTTACTGTTGATCGGTCGCCGCCAGCGCACCTCCACCTTGGATACCTGCTTAGGGGGTGCGGTCGGAGGGGGGCTTAGCAAGGGTGCAGTCGGGAATCTCGGGTCTACTGATATTTCCCATCAGCCCTTCATATCTTCGCTACCCCGCAAACATATGACCATCCGCAACATGCCGAAAAGCAGATTTTTTCGCCGGAGTCCATCTTCGCCCATCGCCAATTTCATGGTTCCTTTGGGAAACCAGACAATTCCTTTCGATGAGCGAAACAGAAGAAAAAATCTCTAATTTTTCCTTCATGCTTTAACGTAATTCATTGCGGTGAGTTTTCTTAATAATCTTACATATTTGCGCTACCATTAAATATTTCTCACGGAAACATTTCTCCTACGGATATAAAGAGCATAAAACGTAATTTAAATAGTTCTTTGCATTCTTGCGGTAATATAAATTTTTATATTATTATATTTATTTTTCCGTAAATTTATCTAAAACTTCACCAAATAACTCTTCGTATTTTGTAAACTGAAGTATACAACGTTAATGGTTGAATTACATTTTTAGAAATTTTCTTTTGATACATCAATCAATGCCTTAGAAANTTTTTAATACGAGTACGAGCACAAATTTTGGTACTATACTGCTAACATAGTGAAAAACAACAATAAATTGTAATTAGCGTTCATGATAATGATGACATGACATGACAATGGCAAGGGTACTGGTGTCACTGATAGTTTCATTGTTTTGTAGTAGTATTTGTAAGTGTGAGTGTGTGTTAAATCCTTGCCACCGGATCATTGTTCCACTTGTAAGGTTTGTGAATAGTAATAATATTAATGATATTGACATTGAAGCGTTAAAAGCGTTTCGAAACGATTTAAAGAGGCGCCAGTGGATCTCACTCAGGTCCCTCCTTCCAAGAGCTAATGGAATGCAGAGGAAACAGACTCGTAGACTCGCTTTCTTCGGGCTTCACACTAGTTACGCGGGTTGCGTTCAATGTAGTATGAATTTTGTGTAACCTGCTGTACTTTGCAAACTGCCTTTCGGTGTGTGGCAGGTGGTGCATAAACCCTGACTCTACTTCTCTAATAAATTACTTTCGCGTATTGTTTGCGGAAAATATAAATTCTTGAAACGACGAGTTCTAGCATCTACGATATTTCTATGATTTTCCGTGCAGAATCAGAATGGCTTATGTAGCAGGAAGGACGCATAATATCGGCTATATCTTTTAAGAAAGTACTTTCTCTGAATTGGTCAAACCAAATAACCTCCCATAATTAAACCTAGGTTCTTCTGTGATTCCTCCCTTCGCCACCCCTTTCAATATTATCTTCATCGGGCTTTTGTGCCTTAGTGTGGGCCCGATTAAATTTCCTCTTTATTGTTGCCTTCCAAAAACTTATACTCCTTTGCTCTTCAAAGGACCTCCTCATTACTCGGTCTGTTAATTTTTGTTCCATCATTCTTTTGTTGCATTACATCTCCACTGCCACTTGTCTTCCCTTTTCTTCTGATGGCGTCTGTTTGACAGTCATACAAGAAGGAACTCCATGTATATGATTAAATGAACCGTTTCCTAATATTCAGGCTTGTGCATACTATTTGCTGTTAACAACGTTGTATTCTGATAGAATGATCTCTTCGGTTGACACTGCCGGTGATATTTTGCGTCCTTGGAATGAAATGATAGAAAATTTTCCGGTCTCAGTTGCGGAATGGTTAGGCTTAATCTTCTAACTCCAAGGTCCCGGGTTCGAGTTCAGACTAACAGGACTTTTGCGGGCTGGGATGTGGGTGTTTGTCTATGATCGTCAAAATCATTAAAACGGTTATGATTGGGGGTTTCTTTTTCCTTTAAAAAATAATAAAATTAATTGAATGTTTCAAGGTTTTCGTAAACATTATTCCTTCTCTTAGTTTGCCAGTAAACTTTTTAAAGGAACAAATTTAGGTATCAATCATTACTTTACTTTTCATCGAATAATGTATGATGAAGAATGAACGTCGAGGATGAATTATTTCTCTATCATAAAAATGAAAGTCGGTCACTTAACTATAAGGAAAAAGACTTTTATTTCCCGCATAGCCTTTAGCAAACAGATTGTAGACCGCGGTGGCAGGGTAGTTAGCGTGCTAGCGCTCCAACCCTAGGGTCCCAGTTTCGAATCCCTGCTAGTTGGATTTTTCCTGTTAAGGGATGGTTGTGTGTGTTCGTCCGTTGTTATGTTTTATAAGCCCAGTACTGTAATTGTCCAGTGAATGGTTTTTATGGGGACATTGGGAAATAAACAAATAACGATTACTAACAAACCATTTGCAGTTATTCCAATTTAAAAAAAGACAAGGTGGGTTAATTTCCTCCAAAATTCTGAATTGAAATTCTTATTCCCATGACATTGTTAAAGTCATTCGAGATGGTTATCATATATCCGAGTAAATATAATGAAATTCTAAGTGATCAAGGTTTTCTTTCACAACTCAACGAAAGTATAGACACAAGTGAACGAAAATATATACTTCTTGAGCCTTGAAATCAGTCATATACAATTAATATATGTTAACAAGTGACAACAACACACCTATTAAAGTATTCTCCCGTACGTTAATTTTTGTGCAAAATCATGAGGCTTTCCCGTAGCGACATACTTATTCGTTGCGACGAACTTATTTCGTGATTTTGTCCTCATCCCAACTAACAGACACTACACCCTTAACATAAAAAATAAGAAATAAGACTTATTAAGCATTTCCTTGGGCCAATTATTGATGCTGTTTAGAAGTAATTGAATCTACTAAGACTTTTCCACTGACATTTAAATGCATTGGCCAAGAAGAGCGAAGTTTTACCCCAAGTTCCCAAGAAAATCCTCGCAGCAATTTGGAATTAGAGAGATACGATCTGAGCGGATCATTTATCACTCGCCATCGACCGAGTAAAATTTCCGTGAATTTGGATACAATGGAATCAGCTAGCTCAGGTGAGATTTCTTCAAAGTTTCAGGCAAGTCATATATCCTCAAGGCGTAGCTCGCGGCAGGAATCAGAAATTTGGAAGCTAAACGGCAAAACTTATCTCAGCGAATCGTCGCCAAATGTCTCCAGGCCTACGTAATTAAAATCCCCCCGAATGAGATATCTTGCCACTTTGCCCTAGAGCCGCTGTTGCATGTAAAATTTTCCTTTGGAATTGTCGCACCGTTAGAGCTCAGTTCTATTCTGCATTCCAAAGAGGAATTTAGCTACTCCACCTGAAGTGCAATCAAAATGAATAAAAGAAAACGTATTGATTGGAACGTTATGGTAGCTTAAGGGTTGCTCATGTTACCGTCTATTAGATAAGACTATTTGAAAGAGTTCTCTAAAACTACCCTGTAGACAGAATACTCGTTTCTTAAGTGGAACAGCTACCTTAATATATTTTTATAATCCTACTGTTTGTTGCTTTCGAGAAACAATTTTGCATTCAAGAGAAATTTACATGAATCTTATCATATAATTTTTAGTTACCGACATCTAGCTTGACGAAAATCAACCTGTGACATTAAAATGTTCTTATTAAAAGTTTTACTTA
>KZ308768.1:206158-229620 GCA_000376725.2 Ladona fulva | reverse complement strand
ATGAGCGAAGGAAGAGATGGATCTCTTGTCCTCTTTTCTACGCCTGCACCGTGTACATAATTAAATTTTGAACCTTACGTAACGAATTATAATTAAAGCGTACCGGGAAAAGATAAGGCGCAGTTTTTTAGTTCCTGGGAGGAAAAATGAGGTGAATTACAAAACAGTTCTTCTAATGGAGTAGGTCTGTAGATGCGTTGAGAATGCAGTATGATGGAAATAATTATTTTTGGTCGGGTCGCAAGAAATGCGGATTAATTGAATTGAAGGAATCAAAGAACTCGCATAAAAATATTTGCCAGGACTAAGAAGCAAAACGTCGAAATAATGAGTGAGCGAGTTTTATGAATAGCTAAATTAATCGGATTATTTCGTAAAAAATATTTACTTTGAAACCTGAAGTAATTATCGGAATAAAGTTATAATTCCGAAAAATTACTTCAGAAAAATAAAGAAAATTACTCTTATAAAAATAAAAGTAATTCTCAGCTCCTACAGTGAACTGAACCTGAAAAGGAAATCATAAGGTAGAATAGAAGTTGTTGTTGAACGTTACTAAATCCTTATTCTTTTTGCTCTTTGAACTCTCTGTTTCTTTTGCCGTCCCGCTTTAATAGGAAAGTATTTGAAGGAAAGGCTTGAAGCTTATCTCAAGGATCGAGTACTGCGCACGCTGAATAGACAAAGGGCTAACGACTGTCAGTAAACAGAAAACATCACAGCGCATGGAGAGGATTCTTTTTTCAAAAGAGACCGTCTGGAAACTGAGGTGCAGGTTAGAATTACGTCAGAGTAGTTATTATTAATTTATTATTAAAATTTGCATTGCAATTTGGCCAGGTGGCAACGCTTAAGTAGTTATCTTCCATTCCATTTATGACATAAAAATCTGATTCTGGTTTTTCATCGCGGGAATATAACGCCCGAGAAATCGGAATTAACGTGAAGTTACTTAGTTAAGAGGACCAAACACCCATGGGTGTTTGGTCCTCTTTATTCATGTCCCACATTCTCACTTCTATGTGAAGCAGACAGCTTTCAGCGCACTTGTCCCTACTCCACATTGAGAATTCCGTTCTCCAAAGGTAATTTCATGTTATCTTTTCGTTTTTTACCATATAAACATTATTCGGTTTTCTGAAGTAGGTCATCTCAATCCACAGCCGTAGCATTTTTTGCATAGTAAACCACCTGACGAAGGCTAGCAGTAAAAGGATTTATTACCGGAGTAAATGGGGGAAATTGGGATAGGTGGATTTATTTTCATAACTGCATGTTCATTCCTAGGATGGGAGGTGCAGAAGTAATGTCTGGAAAAGAATAGCAGAAACCAAGGAAGTTGTCATGAATTGAACTGACAATGAAAAGATTGGTAAAATCCTTGTTCACAGCTAAGGTTGTGTAAAAAGTCGCTCCGTCAAGTCATTTAAAATAGCGAGGGTAGCTTCCGAAATTAAATCACCTTTCAGAAGTTATTATAGGGGGAACTAAATTATCCCCTTTACGTCGTTCTGCACGCAAACTATGTAAATGAACAGTAAAGAATACTCTGATTAAATTTACACAAAATTAAAGCACACGACGACGATTGACGACTACTTCAAAATCGCAGAATTGCACAAAATAAATACTTCACGCTCTACAGACGATAAGAAATTTTCTGAAACTTTACCGGGAATGTTAGGAACCATGAAGTGCCGAGGTATTATCGATGATATATCGATTTATTTTTTCGGTGTTCGGATAGCTTAACGCGGATTTTCAGTAAATCGCAAGGACGAATTTATTTTTTTGTATTTTTATTCATCTCCGCTAGAATAAAGGTAGAATTTAATATTCCTCATGGATAAAAATCATCGATTTCCCAGCAAATGAAGCATGAGAGTAATTGAGCCTCCTTAGGCAAATGTGAGCAAATGTATTCATTGCACTCATTCGTTATCAATGGGGTTACAGAATTTATTCGTGAAGCTTAGAACTCGCAGTCCGAGATTAGAAAATGTATATTTTCTGACATGTTTGAGATATAATGCCGTTATTCACAGCTTTGGAATTGGCGTGACTAACTTTTGTGCTGTCACGTGAAATTTGGAGTATCTGTTATTACATGGAATTTATGTAAAGTTAAGTTCCCATCGTCAGATGAAATGTATTATTATCGCAGAATTATCATTGCAGTTAGTTTTTGAGGTAAATATTGCGAAAAGGACCTCTAATCGACTGTGTTTGTAAATTCCTCATCAAAGTCAATGCCTGAAACTTGTTGAATATGGTTAATCTTTTGTTATGATTTCATTGTTGGGTATATCATTAAGCCTTTCTTTGAACGTTAAATTCATGATTTATTCTATCTCTAGAACATTCTATTGTTTATTTGCCATTTCAATAAATTTTGATTAATATTAGAACGGTAAGGTTATCATAATTGATTTATCTCCTTTAAAATTAATTTTCTGTGACATGTAAGAACTGCATTGACTGATACACTTGTTGGTTCCTTGGTGATATGTTTTCCACAATTTTTTTTCATTTAATAGCAATGCTTATTTGTTCTGTGTTATGTCTTACTCATTCGTATGGCTATGATCATAGGAATGTGTCACTATAGATATGAGCTTGCAGCGTTTAACATTCCTTTAGGGTATATAAATTTCAATTATGTATGATCGCCCTCTACTGAAAAGATATCTTGCCGTGGTTTAACCGTATATAATTTTTTTTATCTGAAAATTGTATTTTACACCTCATCCACAGTGATATTTCAAGAAACCGGTATCCAAGGGAGATGCTATTGTGAGAGAATAGTATGACGTATAAGCTGTTGTTGAAATACCAAACTGCCATGAAAAATACAGATAATTTTCTAGAAATAAAGTAATGAATAAATAATTTTTATTTAAATATTTTTATTTTCTATATCACAGGGAAACTTACTTGGTAGTTACCATCATATATAGTTTTATAAACTGTGGATATCATTTGTGTCAGGATTATTGTATTGATTTGTTCCAACTTTTGTAATTAAAAAAATCTTGATAATTATTATGCTCCATATGAATTAAATATTGTTTAGATTCATTGAAATATCATCCACCCTTTTCTGTTTAAGATCATTGAAATGAGGATGCCTTGGAATGGACAAGCTGTTGTGTCAGCCACAGTGCTGGTCTTACCATTAAGCAAGCCCAAAGGGGTTCAAGAATTGCTTGAGTAATAATATCTGGAGATCTATAAATTTTATCCCTAATGTGCAATCATTAAGTTGTTAAAAGCTTTGCCAAACCTATAGTCTAAAGGTTAGTTTTTCATAGCTGATTATTAGTATTTTAGATGTGAACATTTTTCTTCTGTAACAATACTAGAAGTATAATCTACGGTGCCTTGATTTTTATGGTCTAGGGATTTATACCTTTGGACCAGCTCTGGTAACAACATGATGTAAATTCCTTCTTTTATTCAAATGCCAACAAACCTGTAATTGTACAGAGTTAGTTCCATGAAGGTTTATATATCATTACCAGCTATATTGTTACATAAATCCATCAGTAATATTTTTGTATATGAGATAGCTTTATTTACTTCTGTTTATAAAATTTACTATTAATTCAAGGTAGAAAATTGTTTATCAATATTTACTAATCTTAGTTGTGGCTAAAATAAATGCTTTACTTTCTTATTTATACATTAATTTTGATGAATTAAAATTCTGAAAGGAGGAGGGAAAGTTTCTAAAACAGCTGTTTAGTAACTGGGATCTTAACTTTTAGCTTTAACCCTGTTACTGCTAGCCTCCATTGGGTGTATCATGCAAAAACTGCCAGTGCTTTGGATGGTGGAGAGCAATTTTGGAATACCTTATCTATAAGAATCAATTCAGTGTTTGAGTGTACCAATATACTGGGCAATGGCAGTTTTTGTACATATCCAAAAGGAGAATTTATTGACCTGTTGACAGTATAAAGGTTAGTCTGGCTTCAGCCCATGCACGTGGTGATATTGATGTATTTTTAGCAAGCCACAGTCTACAGAACAAAGACAAATCATTTAATTTTATGATGGATTAAGCCTCAATTCTTAATAAAGCTTTAAATTNAAATGGATACAAGGAAGTCCTAGAGAAGAAAATGCAGAAAGTTGATGTAGCTGTGGATGAATAGGGTTGGAAAGGCTTAGCAAAGAGGAGAAAGAGAAGAAAATATTAGCGAAACAATAAAAAATCTCATTAGTTGGCAACATTTTTGACCTACTAAAAATAATCCAGAAATATCATGTTTTGTTCACAGAAGTCGTTAAAACTAATGTGACATAATTTCTTCCAATGGAAACCTGCTGAGAGAAAGAAGCATTCAGAAGTATGCAAAAACGACAGAAGTTTGATCTAAGATGTATCCTTTCCATGGATGAGCGAAGGAAGTTTATCTTGAAATAAATTTCACTATAACAACAATTAGTTTTCTCCCAAATCTGCTGTTAACATGCTATTTAAAGAAGATCTGTAATATGTCTAAATTTGATTGATTCATGGTCAGTACTGTTCTCCTACTTTTTTGTTAGCTTTTGGTCATCTTCTTACTTCTATTCATATGAAATCTCTTTCTCTTCCGCTATGCTGAGCATTTCTTTAGTTTAATTTATTGATCTTTTCTGTTGGTAATGTTTCTGATTCTCTTTAATAGGGGCTGTTTTCGGCTGCTGACATTTAGTAGTATTACCATCGTTGAAAGTGTTTTGACATCTAAGGTTACACATATAAACCCCCACCTGGAATCAAACCCGAGACCACTTCCATCAAAGAGGGATGTACAGCCAACTTGGATATCCAGGAGCCCCCAGCTGACATTTCATTGAGCTAAATAAGTAGAGTGAATAAGTAAATTTGTTACAAACATGGGTGTTTGGTTCTCTTTATTCATGTCCCAGATTCTCACTTCTATGTGAAGCAGATAGCTTTCAGCGCACTTGTCCCTACTCCATATTGAGAATTCCGTTCTCCAAAGGTAATTTCATGTTATCTTTTCGTTTTTTACCATATAAACATTATTCGGTTTTCTGAAGTAGGTCATCTCAATCCNCAATAAGTACATTTGTTACATTTCATTGAGCTGTCTGTTAATTGACCTGTGGTGTTTCGAGGTTGCAATGTAACCTTGATTTATTATCTTCTATTAGGAATACATAATCAAAGATAGGAAACAGGAATTTCAACTATGGAACATTTAATTCATGCAAGCCATGAAACATATTTTACAGAATATTAAATGATTAATTTTGAGGAGAGTGTGAGAAAGTAGCCTGTGATGCTTGAAAGGTAGGTTTGAAAATGGAAGGTTTGTACTTTTTTCTTGAAAGTCGATTTAAATATACATACAGTGTACATATAGTGTATGTTTTACAAATAGATTGTAGCAAGACCTATTCACTAATCTGATGTGATTACTCATTTCATAGTCAATATGATGTTTTTCTTGGAATTATGTATCAACAAATATTGGTCAAAAGTTTCCATTGTCTGCAATCTTCTTCATATTCTCATAGTAATATCTAATTTACTTTGTTCTTGAGTCTTTAAACTTTCAACTCAAATACTTGTGATTATTCTATATTTTGTTTCTTTTCTCTCTCATTTTGTCGTACTTATTGCAAAATGTACAGTGCACACCTTGAATGGCTCAGGTGATATCACTTACAGTTTTACTTTAAATTTTTAATGTTATTCATGGTGGACATCTTAACTTACAATATTAGGCAATGTAAAACATACTTTGACTGGTATACTTATATTCTTAAACCATATAATTTTCACATTCTTTCTTACCCTCCCTCTTACTTTCTGTGGTAATTTTCAGATTATTCTACATTTTCTGTAGAATAATTTTAACCAATCATCTGGAATAAATTTTATATCTAATCATTCTATTGCTCTCTCTCATACTTCAGCATTTAACCTGAAATTCCATGTGAACCTACCAATTTCCCAATAATTTTAATGTACTCTCCCCCTGCCACACACCGAAAGGCGGTTTGTAGGGTAATTATGTAGATGTAGAAGGTCAAGCATATTGACTTATTTTTCATTTACACATTGGTATCCCATCCTTCATCTGATTCATGAGGACTACTCCCATACTACGTTATCATTCTTATTTCATACCTTATTTCTTGATCAAGACTCCTTTTTTTCACTTTTTTATCTTCTACCAGAATAACTTCTTCCTTCCATAAAAGTAACTTTGCTTTGGTTGTCCACAATTCAGCATAGAATTTGCAGTGGTGATAGACAGTAATTGGTAAAGTACTGAAAAAATGTAATCGGGCTCAATTACAATTACACTGTCAAATTTGTAATTAATTACAATTACAAATTACTCTTTGAAAAAGTAATCAGTAGGATTACAATTACTTTTTATTTTGCTCCTGTAAATGACGCAATCGCAGTCAATATTTTCTCAAACAGGGAGTACTAACATGCAAACCAAAATTTGAGTTATTCTTTAATGCTATAGCATATATCACATAACTTATATCACATAACCCACGCAATGTAGCTACATAGTAGCATTTATATTTTCACCCAAATTCACCTATCCTTTGACCCTTCTCAAGTACTCGAAAGCAACTCCTGGCAAGCCAAGGACGCAGAAACAGAATTGCATAAGGCTTGCCATGTAGCTACACTGTAGCATTTACATTTCTATCCTTTTATCCACCTATCATCTGGCCCTTCTCAGGTTCTTAGAAGCAACTCCTCTCCTAGGTGGGGAGTCGCCCCTCCCCTCCCAAGAGAAGAGAAATTCAGCTCCAGGGTGAACAATGTAGTTAGAACTGCCTCTCGATGCATTCAGCTTGCTAGGAATTCAAATTTTCACTTTCAATTACTCAAATATAACGATTACTCCTACGAGCTTTGAAGTAGATTGCCAGTAAAAATTACTTTAAAAAAAATGTATCGATTACAAGTAAAAAATTACCAAAATGTAATCATACAATTTGATTACTTTTGCTTCATTACATCACATCACAGGTGATAGATTACCAAGCAAAATGTACCCATGACATATGGAGTACTCTTTATTAACTGTGTAGGCACCAATGAGTTTTGATACAATTCAGTTAGTTGCTCCAAACACAATTTTTCAGTATTATTGCAAAATATGGTCATGCAGTTCTCTACACAGTTCTTTTCTACTAAAATATTCTGATCAGAGATTACCCTGTAAGGCAGCAATCTTTTGCCTCTACTTCCATGAGATACATATGATACATACTTATGTTCACACTTACATGTAAAATGCTGAAATACCATCTAGAATTAAATTGCATTGAGAGACGGAAATGAAGTTTGCTTAGAGCAGGATCTATGGATTTTGAACTGGTAGGTGTGCTAAAATAAGAAAAAATCAACTAGTTTCTTTTTCAGTGCTTATATGAAATAAAATTGATTCTTCTAACAGGAAAATAGCTTCTGTGATGTCTCTTGCAGTCCTTTCACTTATTTGATGCATCTGGTAGGAATGGAAATAGGTTTCATACATTAAAAAAAATGTTTTCTATGTTTAATGACTGTTCTAGTATTTTCAGGCTTCTGTTCATTCTTTCCCATAGCAGTTGATTTAAAAAAATATATTTGTTTCAGTAATGAAAGACTTGTAATATCCCCAAATGCTTTACCACGTAAGTAATAATTGAGAAAATTTCTTAATGGAATGCCTCTAAGAATCATAATCATTTTAGAATAGCATTTAAACTCTGATTATGAAACTGTCTTGAAAAAAAATGATGGCATTAGATGATTAAGATCATCATTTTAAGGCTGGCAGAAATTAAAAGTTTTATATTTATTGTTTCTACTTCTTCCTATATTTTAAGTTGGATTGGTGATGTCTTCCATGATCTTTCATAAATACCCTATATATTCCTAAGTTGATAGCCTGTTTGGTCGAACCCAAAATCTTCAATTAAAATTACAACCTTATTGAATGGCTGTTAAGTTCTGAATGCTACTAAACTAATTTGTGTGGGATAGTCTTGCTAAAACTTGTGTGTAATTTTCAAGGATTGAAGCATTATAGTGATGTTCAGTTTCACACTCGGACAGTGATGCACATGTTACCCTGAATAGTGAAATTTGTGAAATGGCTATTTATATCAACTTTTAAAATTTTCATTTAAATCTTGTTCCCACCTTTACAAAAGTATGTATGTAAATTTAATTTAGATTTTGTGATTCATTTTATGATTAGCAGAAGATAGCATCTTTTTAAAATTAATTTGTTCTTTCATGCTATTTTATGTACAATAAATGTCAATGGTTTTAGCTATTGGAATATAAAATAGGAAATATCATTCATAATGAAATTGAAGTATTGCTTCTAAAATCTTCCACTTTTTAATGAGTTTTATTTTCAGACTCCACATGAAAGTAGTGAATAAAATTGCAGTAAGCAGAGCATTTAACACATCATCCAAGATTCTTTTAATGGTCTAAAGAAATGTAAACTTTTTGTGATTTTTAACAGGTGAAGTAATTCAGTTTAATGTGGCTGTATTTAATAACTTTTGAATGAGACTATCATTTCTCCTAATCCAGTTTTGTTTTTATAATCACAATTGTCAAATAAAAGTTCTATGAATAAGAAATGTTTTATTTATCCAGTATCCATATTTAAGCATCGGAAAAGTCTAAAATGTAAACAAGTCCTGAGTATGAACTTCAAATTTTTTCTAAGTCCAAACTGTAAACACAGAAAATTCTGTTCAGAATGTAAACAAACTTTTTCCAAATGTAAACAACCTCAAATTTGATGATCAGACTTCAAAAATGACAAAATTTGACATTAGGATATCCAAGAAAATCTTGGAGATGGGTTCTGGCCTGCTGACCACTACTTTCCCATGGAGCAGTTGAGGCTACAAAAATTGCTGAAAGCAGTTTCTGTAGCTTCAACTGCTCCTTTCAAATTAAAATTAAAGTTTGTCATTCATTTTTCTTTATTTATATTAAAATTCTCAAAATACAAAATCTTCATTGTTCTTCTCAAAACTGCCCATCTTTCATAATCCTGCAAATAAAAAAAAACAAAAATTAATACTTGCTAAACATCACATCAACCTTAAATTCAGTTATAAAGTTAAAAGTCAAAACCATGCTAGTAAATACACATTATCAAACTTTCAGTTAGTCACTTCATACACTTTACACAACTGTAATAAACTTAAATACCCAGAAAAATAACTTCAAAACACTCATCTAGAGAAAGATGCTACAAATAATGCATGCTCAACATTTAATTTCTCATTCCTATTATTCTACAGAATTTTTCCCTTAATTTGAAAAAAAAATCAAATTCTGAATCACATTGGATATAACATCACTTTCTACTGCTTCATTTATCAAATTAATTGAAAGTTAACATTGCCCTCTCTCATTTAAGATCTAAATTTGCAAAGCATTAAATCCTTAATTCACTTGAAATAAGCTATACCTAACATCAAGTAATCCAAACCTTTAAAAGATTCATTTTACACAGTGCGCAACACCTGCAGAGACAAGTCATTTCCTCAGAGTTGAATTCCTTTTGCTTTCAACAACTTTACAAGAGTTAAGAGTCTATACATACCACTTGCAATTCAAAAAATTAAATGTTACCTAAATAAGAATAATTTTCTAAAAAAGTGACACGATATAAACATTGATCTTACACTCACCTTAGTTAAGGTACAATGGACAGGAGATCATTAAAGTCCAATCCAATATAAACCCTCATAAGAGGCAGCAAGGGTTTAGAGATTGAATTCTTGATCTATCATAATATGTTAAATCTATATAATCATCAAAATTTATAAGTGTCTTCCTGCTTTTTAACCTTTGCTTTCTGAGTATATATTTTAATGCAAAATTGGCAGATAACAGGATTGCCTTTAGAACAGCCCAATCCAAGCCTCAGATTCACTATCATTGATTCTTGTGATATACTCAATGTTGAAATCCAAGTGCTCACTAATTCTCATTGCAATTATAAATTTTGGGGTTTGGCCAAGGTAACACTATTCAGAAATTTCCACGGTGATCACTACTGATAAACAATATTGCAAATTGTAGTCACACCATAATGTTCCAAGCAATATTTCTATTTGACTGTTCAAAAAATTAACTGGAAACAAAAATTCTTAATCCAAAGTTTCCAAATAAAATACATTTTACAGTTAATAAATTTTTATTACCATTCATTCCACATCTACACACAAGTTTCAAAGGAAATGATTTGAGACTTCCTTCTTCCTATGTCATCAATACATACTTGGACTTCATAGATGCTGTTCAGGGTATTTTAATAATTATAATATTGCATCAAATCAATGCTTCATAATATTAAATCAAATCCATCTTTTATTAGTACCTCGAGTTTTGTTCCAGAACTGTCCCACAGCTAATGAAATCATATTCAAGTACAGATTAGCTGATAAATTTATCAAATATTTTCTTAATATCTTTTTGAAGGATTTTGAAATATTTTAAAAATCTATGTTATATTATGTAACAAAACTAAAGAAGAACAAGATTAAAAACAATTTCTCTGCTACTTGCAACATTCCTCCACCTTATTCAGGCAGACTTTTTGGCAATTCTAATTTTTTCCTTTTAAATGATATTTCTACATTAGAAACATTTTAATTTCTGAATGGATTTTAATTTCTGAATGGAAAATTGGAGCACTGTGATTAATCAGATTATACTGTACATTGCAAGTTTTAAACATTTTACATTACTCTTAGGTAAAAGAAGTCTACATAGAACCCATACTTAGAGACTTTAATTAAATCTTCACCGACTAATTTAAGCAGGAAATTAAATTTTGCTCCAAGTGCTAGATCTGGAGCACTCCCAAGGTTTGCAGAGAAAGCCAAATTAGCTTTTCTACAATGAATAATATAACTTTACTAATAGAAGTCTTTCATCTTGCAAAATTCTGAGAAATACATCAGTAGTATTAATAAATCATTAAAATTACAAACACTGTTGTTTTATTAAAACGATTCAACTAAATTACTAGACCACCACATTAGAATCTAAATTTAGGTTGACCTTAACTAAATTCTTTAAAAAATTACTGATAATGTAAACAACCGATTACTCTTACTACTGAAATTTGGGGGTACTTTACTGGCAATAACTTACCTTTTCACGCCTTCTCTATCTATTCCCATGGTCTTCCTCTGTTACAATCGTTTCATCCTTATTAAAGTAATGCAGAATCAGCTCAGCATTATTCCACAAAGCCATCAACAATCCAAATTTAGTGCATTCATGACCTCAGGTTGATGGATCAGACAATCCTCATCTCAAGACAGCTCCAGATTTGTCCATAGATTCTGGAGAAATTTTTTAAACACCTTTCTTTGCTTCAGGAGGAACTGCCATATCTGAAGGTCCTATTTCTGGCTTTTTGATTACTAGGCATACTAGGCAGTTTATTTTCCAGTTTGAGAAGAAAAGGTATATCTTACAGCCAGCAGCACACTCCCTGGTTGGGTCTGGTTAAAGGATCAGTCAATTAAGGTATCAAGTTTCTACCAACTCCTTGTCAAGGAATAAGGAATTTATTCAAAAATTCACTTCCAAACCATTGCCACAGTTTATCTGTAAGAAACAAAGGAACTATTACAGACATCTTGGACACTGATGTAATTATAACTTCTGTTGAAATACTTGGCAGGCTGCCTAAAACAGTGTTTCCCAATTTTGGGTTACATATCACTAAAAATAGTTAACTTTAATGGAGACTTTAAAATGATCTAAATTACATCCATTTAAATAATAATATTACTAACAAAAGCACAATTCTTTAACCTTAAAAATACAATTAGCCAGAACTCAAAACTGGGATTGCAATGCTAGTGCATGATACCACCCCACCACTGGTACCATCAACAACCTGTTAGCCTGTCTTTACATTAGTTGGTGAAACTACTTTTCTCTTCCAAGTCACTCAGGTAAGACTTAAGAATTATTCACTAACCTTTCATAGCTTCTTACAATTATAAAAATTCAACATAAAGCTATGATCCTGCAATGTGTAGTTAAATACATAATTTTATTCATTACAATAGGACTATTCACTAACCCCAACAGCAAGCCGAGAATCCATAGTCAAATCAAAAACTATGAACATATTCTTAGTTTTTAGTCTTGACATATACCATGCAAATGCAATTAAAATAACAATAAACCTAACCCATGACCATACATACTGTGCTAGATTTACAATTATGCAAACAGTTTCTGATGGCACTATATGAGGGTCATCGGTTGAGATAATATCTACCGTAGGAAAAGTTTCACCCAGAATACATCTATTGTACTGCTCATGTGCATTCATTGTATCGATATGATATTATAAAAGCAAATGTTTAAAAAGTTTCACATCAAATTTATCTTAAATATTAGGTTAAGGAGTACTGAAAAAAGAATTTAATTTATAATAAAAATATATGTATGGATATAATAACATGTTAAGAAAGATATATCAAAATGTTTACCAGATGATGTGAAGAGATTAGAAGAAACATTTAAGAAGCAAAACCCATATAAAATTCTATGAAGTAATGGCACTACCAAATGTGTACATTGGTTAAAATGCTGGGTAACAAAAACTAACCAAGGGAAATAGAAACATAAGAAAAATATTCTTAGATAAGTGAAAGTGTTTACAAAGATGGTTGAATTGAGGAATGCATTTAAGAGAGTTATGCATTCAGCCAAACTCATGAAATGGAAGAGTACAAAAAAAATGTTAAGAAATGTATTATGGATGCCAAGATATTCCCTAAGCAAGCTATGGAACACAAGCTGCACAAAAAAGAGGTGCAATAGAAGACAAGCACTAGACGATAAAAGTGAAGCACAGAAAGGCTTAGAACAATCTAGAAAGAATGAAGAAAATTAAAACATTTTCCAAGACAAGAGCAGAATGGCACAATGGCACAATGGAATGAATGAACGGCCCCAAACTATGATAGGGAGGGTCAGTTTATCATCCTTCCTAATGAAAAAATAGCCTTTTAAAGAACCAAATGAAAGCCTATGAATAGAATGGATTTTGTAATGACAAAATTAGTTGCAAAGAAAAAACTATCACAGAAAACAATGTATGAATTACTATAATAGTAGAAATATCTGAATCTGGAACAATTGAGACATCCTACTGAAATGGAACTTAATCCATAATCACGTAAAGACTAAGGAGGTAGCTGAAATAAAGTAAATTAAGTTTCATTCTCAAGGAAAGAAATACTTTTGCATACAATTGTGGAAGAGTGTCCATCTTTTCTTCTTTCAAATTATCTTCTATTATCACTGCAAGAAAAATTATCGATAAGTTTTAATTAATACCCAAATATGGTGATGTTTGAATAACAGCAAAAGAAATGGGTTTCGTATTTAGTATAGTACTGTCTTAAATATAGAAATGAATAGCAAATATTAAGTATAGAACATGGCATACCTACTCTAAAGAACAAAAAATCTAAATGGGAAAGAATATTTCTAGGAAGAACTAAATGAAGAAATTAGTTGCACATTGGAAGATGACAAGCTTCTCTTATTTAGGGATATGATTGCCAGAGTGGGTGATGAAATAGCACTGGGTCTTCTTCAGAGAAGAATCTCCAAATAAGCCTAAATTGTATAGAACTGTTCATTGAAATACTGAAAAATTTCAGACAAACCATCTCTGCTGATAATTAGTTTTTCACCTCACACTCTCTACAAATGCACCTGTTATTAGACAAACAGATGGAATATCAGAGAATTTCTGATACAGCAGATATAATAAGGTACAAGGACAAAATGATTGGAAAGGACCAATCACACCAGAAGAATGGGTGAGAGTAGAATTGTAAGAAATGCCAGGGACCGGTCACAAACACAAAAGTATACTGGGGAGCAGCATCTTAAGTTTTGGATAAACAGGCATCTGCTGACAGAAAAAAATATCTTAAGGATATTAATATAGTGTTCGTGTAAAAGAAAAGTACATTCTATTAATGCATACTGTTTCAGAAAATAAGTTTCTATTGAGTTATACATCATTTTTGCTTGTAATTAGAAAAAGCTCCACAAAAGGAAAAAGATTTTTATATTATCACAAAAACATGCATCAATGAAATTTAAAAAAATAATGAAAACTACAAGAGTAGGAAAGAACTGATACTAATAGCACTTAAATATTAACCAGAACTTATCATTATTTTAGTTGGTATTTCATAGTTGCAAGAATGTTTCCTGGCAGTAAAGAGATATCTTTCATCAATTTTAACTTTGAAAATATATACATGCATCTGTAACTATGGATTTACACCGTTTCTCTCTGCCAATTTAATAACTTATCACAGACCAATGAGTCAGACAAACTACTATAGATACATTAGAACCTATGAGAGAAATGCAGAAAATAAACATTAAGTACCAGTATAGGCATCCTTAATGCATTAGCTATCTTAATTTGATGGATTACCAAATCAATCCCCAGATTAAATACTTCACAGATCACATACCTTCTATGCATTCTAATTGCCAGGAGAGATGAAAGTTCTCAGCCCCTGTATGCTCCTGTTGGAATTACCCAAGCTGGAAGAAGACCAACTTAGCTCTAAGCCAAGTTCTTGCAGCATGCTGATCTTCAGAAAAGGCCAATCACCTTATATAGATGCTGAGTTGATTCTGCTTTTGCATAAGAAAAAAATTGATTTGATGATTTCAATTGTTTAAAAGAAATCTGGAAGCTACTCATCACATTCAATAAGTTCTGATGCATTTTTGCAGATACATAAGGGAAGAAGCAAATATATCTGCTACAGACTTTCATAAGCTATCTTATCATTTCACTATGAAATCAAAAGAATAAAAAAATTAAGCTCTAAGAAAGAAATTTTAATAGACCTTCCTGCATAAGCTAATTAAAAAAAAATCATGAAATATCAAAAAGCCATTTAAAATATGCACCAAATTTCAAGGGCTATCCACTGTTGCCAATGAACACAACGTAATTCAAAAGTCAACACAAATGCATGAATAAATAAAAATAAAAGCGAGGAATCCCATTAGATGTACACCTTAAAATTAAATAAATACCATCAAAAGCCATTACAAAACGTGCACTTTCATTTTCAGTCATACACATTGAAATATTAGGAAAAATAACAATTTCATTATCTAATTAAGCCTGGGATCAGAAAGTCTCACATTTAGTTGAGAAAACTCATTCATGAAAATATTCTTACACAAAGATGCCACGTTATTAATTACGAATATTAATTAAAAATTTGTAGAAAACTGCTAAATCAGGAGCTTTAAAACACTTCGCTCTACCTAATTAACATAAAACCTACTTATACCTCATACCTTACCAAAAACTTACCTCAAACCTTAACCAAAATTACCTAATTCGCTAAAAAGAAACAAAGAATCATTGTAGAAAATTTAGACGAATCAACTTTAAATTAAAAAAAATCGTGAGAATGTATCACCTTGCGTAACTCTCAAATTATTTGCACCCGAGTGGACACTGCAATGTCCTTTCGTCGCTGGTGTACGTCAGGCTCTATTCATCCTTCATGACGTCTTACAACGAATAATTGACCAACCTCAGTTACTAATTGGCCTCGATGACGGAAATAAGACGATGCATCGGCGGAGGTATTCCGTATGGAAAGGTGCAGTTCTTCGTATTACGAGTTCTCTTATCCGCATAGGATCCGCATATGATAGAAACCTGAAAGCATTGAAAAGGCTAAATAAACTCACATTCCTATTCACATTAAATATTTTACAATTTTTTTTTCCAAGAGACCCTTAAATCTCGCCCGTGGACGTGTTGTTATTATTATTATTATCATTAATATGTTGGTTCAATGGTCGATTAATCTTGGCCGTTGAAGCAAATGCGCCGAATTACAAATCCTAAGGGAGACGGTGAGACCACTATCAAATTAGGAGCTGAAATTATTATATTAACCAATGCCGACATTCAATCAAGGTGCAAATTAAAAGCATGACGCATTAAGAAATGACATCCAATTAAGAGCCAGAACGATCAGGTCTGGAGATTCCGTATGAAATAATATTCTCAAAGGATGAATGCATCACAAATACGCGTCTATAAATTACTTTATAGATTAGTATAATAAAATAGAATTGATCAAAGAAGCCGTGACTCGGTGAAACTCCATAACATTCACGGTAGAAATAACTGTTATAATAAAACCCTTACCTTGATGGTTTGAAGTCTTTCCCACCTTGTCCGAAATTAAAGACTTCTTCCGATAGTACTTCGCACAGCGTAACAGTTCTCCGGTAAATAGCCTACGTTTTACAATTCCGGCTCTTTATAAGGAGAAAGTCACATGGTTCTAAGTCTCCCCTCCTAGAAGGTTCCCTTCTCCTCCAGCCGACTTTGTTGGCGAGATAAATCGAATGAATACGGCACAACTAATAATTGAATGACCCACGTTCAAAACCGAGCATATTCAGGTGACTCACAGTTAAAATTGGGTTCTTGAGTCCAGAGACATATCGGAATCTCTCCCTTTCTATCGGTTCAGAAGTCTAATAGACGCACTTCAGCACCTTTTCTTTCGTTCGCGGCTAACTTAGCGATATATCAAACTTACAAAGAATTTAACACAGAGTCCTTTGATACATTTCTAGTATTTTATTACATCTCATAGCTCTTGTGTAGACTCGAACTAACAGGTTTAATATCAATTGACGTGTACATATCTTAGAATAGAGAGGACGTCTGTTTAAATCGAGGTTTATCGCACTGTTATTTTTCTTTCTAGACAGAGTTCTTCGCTGCGATGTATACAATGCTTTTCCTTCGCCATGAGGTTATTTAGTGTTCAAGTCTTGTTCAAGTGTTGCTTAAACTTTTAATAGCTATGCAGTGGTATTGGAACGCATGTTTTTGTTATCACACAGTGGCCGGTGCCACCCCCAACACAATCCCTCCTCGCCTGTCAACATTTCTGCAAACTTAATTTGACATTCCCTGATGCAGAGTTTCCCGAATGGTGTTCTCCTCCATATTTCTTGAGAAGATCAAGATGCAAACTCTAAACTGTCTTAAGATGGGGAAACTAAAAATAGTTCTTTCTTTATAGAAAGGGTCTCGTTCTGTATAATGTTAGAATGCTAAACAGTCAATTTTTTAATACCTTAATTTCTTTGTTCTATGTTCTTCAGCATATACACAAAATATCTGCTGGCGGATTCGTAAATTCTCCTTCGAGGTGCAAGGGTTGGATAGTAAAATTTATTGAGAAAAACTCCTCCCAAGACACAGTAACTTTGTAGTTGACAGTCATGAAAAGGGTGAAAGGAACAATAACCAGTATCCATGATAACTACGAAGCTAAATCTTTTCAACAGTTACAACTCTTTCACTCAGACATATATAAAATATATACCTGAATAATAAGGGAAAAAACCGTGCGTCCCTGGCCCATTCTCCACCTCTGACAACCATGAATTGCGTCTCTTGTACTGAGGGTTTTACGAGTTCCCTCTCCTCAGACTCAAATATGCCTATAGGTTACGCGTTCCTGCACGGCCAAAATATATTGCCATACCAACCGTCTCCCGGTCAACCTTAAGTACGCAAACAAAATCAGCGGTCAAATGACCGAAAGAGCAATGAATGGGGCACTCTCTTTCGCACCGACCATAATCGACTCGGGATTCTAATACAGTCGAGTCAATTTGCTCCAATTAGCAAACAATAATAAGGGATGTCAGACGTTCCGCACCGCGCGGGACGGCCTTATAAGGAGAAAAACCGATGGCCCCACATCTTGCATGTAAAAACGCACTTTTCGAAGCTATGAAAAGAACCTTTGCATGGTGCAGGATCGGGCAAAAACGTTTTGAAGTAAAATAAATTATATACCGCCTCATTTTTCTTGTATCGTACAAGAAACAATTAACTTGAGCTCTGAAATGAAAAATGCTTTAATAACTTGTTCACTGACTTTACTCCCGAAAACTTGAACCTCCAATTATTTAAAAGAATTTGATGTTGGCGGCAGTAGCATGAAAATCATCGATTCTGTGTCTCGATGCTAGAATTCTTCATCATTGCTAGAGATTTCAAATAAAATGCATAAAGTTTTCATTTCTACGTATCTATTATAAATTTTCATTTAGAAAATTATTACTAAAACATTTCTCCACCAATATTTTTCTGCGACACAACAAAATTTCACATGATAAATAACTTTTCAAGTAATGAGCTCGAAATTTCTAGAGATGCTCATATCTTCATATGATATGAAAACTCGTTCAAAAGTAAGATAGATTATATATATGTTGAATTAAAAAGAGTTGTTACAACAGATTAATTTGTTCTGATAACGAAGAACTTTTCATCCAATGGAATCATTTCACGTTATCATGATAAAAAAACTGCATTAATGAGGTTAAATATCCCTCGATTATTCTTCATTCTACCATTTTGCTAATTCTTATTAAATATGATCACATTTTGATCTAGAAGTAGAAACTAGGAAAACAAGCCAAATTAAACACGGCTGAACGCATCTTTTAGCAACAATTAAAGCAAGTGGAATAGCAAGTAAATGGAGCTTCCGTAACAAAGTAAAGAAAGAGTATAAAATCTTAAAATATTTTGGAAAACATAGAAACGGACATAGAGGTAGTACAAATCTTAACAAAGGTAGATAATAAAAATTCGTTCTCGGAAAGCTCAAGTTGCTCTATGTGATTATCGTTCATGATTCTCTCCTACATACTACTCTAAGTCTAAATGGATATATTGGATATGTTCTTGAAACTCTGATATATTACAACTATTACAGGAGGATTACTCGAGATGAAGCGACCAGTTTGCAATGACAGTCCGAGTTTCCTTTATACTCTTGACAGTTATCCCACAATTAACGATTATTTGATTCAAAATCTTCTTGGTTACTCAAAATTTATATTCAACTCCGCTACTGCTCCTTCGCCGGTATTTACTAGCAGGTCTACGTTATCCAAAGTTCTGTTCCCGACGCACTTACATGATTCACGAAGGTTAAGCCGAGACACCCGTGAAATATGTAGCATCTGACGAAATTTATGCCATTAAATAATCACTTAAGATCAATATTTAATTCTCCCAAATAAGATAACAAAAACAAATCGACAGGTTGTTAATCTGGACTTTTACATCCAACGCGATGTTGCGCGTATTTTTTCGGATAAAATTCTTTTCAACGCAATCTGCTATATTCTGTTTTCGAAAAAAGGATTTGTCCATCCGGCAACTTTTACATCAATCAAGTATTACTTTTCATATACCTAGAAACGTGTCCTCTGCTATTATACTCTGACCTGTTGCTTAACATTGATTAAAAATAAATCTGGGTCCCAGGTGACCTACCTTTACAGAAATCATGCTGACACTGACTAATTTCTCCCTTTTCAGTAATAATGTATGCGTGTAATGGAACATGTTTTAGTAAGTTTCGCTACCTTAATAAATTGAAGTAAGAGCATTGCCATCCTCCAATGACTTCTGGCACAGTAGGAAAAGACTGGGACAAGCTCAATCGCAAACGTTAGAAGTGAGGGCATACCTACGGGTAGGAACGAAATCAAATGGGGACCAGGGAGGCCTGAGCTGTTGTAAGTACCAGTGCATGTCGACGTTCTAACCTTGCAGACTCAAGGACGAAAACCTGCTTGAAGAAACTCTTGCGTCTACATGCATCTCGAATCTTATGCAACCCATAAAACTTGGCAACTCTGCTGTAGCGAAGTCTTTAGGGGCTCCGTTAGTCACTTAGTTACATCGAAAACAATTTATGTGGAGATCTGTGAAGTTATTTGCACTTCCATAATAATTTAACTAGTTACGGAATCATTTTTTAAGCGTGACTAATGGTCAATCATCTTCTAAATACAAAATCAGATTCTATCACAGCCTTAATGAGATTGTCTCTGAATGCATCAAGTAAGTAACGAATCATTACAACAGGCAATTAAAACGAGTTTCTCCTTCAAAGTAAAATACAAAAGGGGTCAGGCCTGTGAAATGATTGTCCTACATAAGAAAATTTCCTTTTATAACGTCATCTGAATTATCTTTGAATGAAATGAAATGAAAAAATTTATTATAAGAAGTCAATTCCTAAGTCAGACACATTTCAAAAAATAATAAAATCGATTAAAAGAGGGATGCACGTAAAACTCAATAAGCTACATAAGCCATGATCGGGGGCAAAAAAAATCCATTTGCATGACCACTGTAAATGATTCCAACTTGAAATTTGACTATTGATCTCACGAAGCAAGAATCGGAGGTAAGCCTTTGGTGATAACGGTGCAAGACTACAGCCCACATGCATGAAATAACCTCGGGCTCCTACGCACCTTTAAAAGTTATTCTACTTTCGCGAATATTATTGTTCAACCCCATCTTTTTCGAAGACTATATCCCATGATCTTTAAAGCACGTATTTACCCATTAAAATATATTTTTTAATCTCATTCACACGCATTGCAGAGAATCATAACATCATCCTGCAGCTGGATCTCTCGTTAAGTAAAATCCCCCACCCTTATGCACAACTTGTACTATTGCTACACAAGATGTTACTGAAAGCAAGGATTCCAAACATTTTATTCCCATACCTAATTATCTCATCTGCCATTAAAATGTCTCATAGTTAATTAACGTATGATTAATACCTAAGGATACAAGAATGCAACGCAATCTGTCCTAAGATATATTTACGACACGGTGGGAAGGTATGAGTGACCATTAATGTGTTTCGAGAAATCTAAAGGTTTATGCCCGAGGATTGTATCTCCCTACTTAAGTGAGATGCTTCCATTTAATCAGGGTAACTTCATGTTTGGCAATGATAAAATATTTGTAAATTAACAAACTTCCACAGTTAAATATCATACTAATCACAAAGTGTTGTTTTCTGGACACACTGATAAGTAATAACGGGTTAAATAGGGAGTTCAAATTCTGCACTTTATCATCTCTAAGCCGTTAACCGATTTCATAAGAAGCAGAATAAGTTAGGGAGAAAAATAAAGAGCTGGTGGCATGATTGATTTACTACAATACGAAGGAACCTCTACTTTCTTGGGTCGTCTGAGTTAAGTTTGAGTATCGATGCCAGAGACATTATAACGACTAAACAAATTACCGCATATCGCCAAAGCACGCCCCTGAATGAGATGACTACTTTACAAACGATTAGGCAATCGGAAATGATAGTTTCGAAGTTTTCAATCACCCAGGCGTTTCTGACTTAGATATGTTTGAAACCCATCCGCGCGATTGCTTTCCAATCAAATTTACCAGAAACGACTAACATTGGAGATAGATGCCTTGAGAAAGCTATAAAGCTCTTAATGGCTGCATTAGAAAGCAAGTTTAAGGAATTCTATGAATAAAAAAGTTTTCATTCCACCCCTCATTCTTTAATATTTGAGTAAAACAACGATATTAACAACACATATTATGCAGATGATTGATAGCCTTTACCCGCCAAAACGTTTAACACTTTCCGCGCGTATTTTTACTTCCCTATCCTCTATGTCATAAGCAAACTTGCGCAGAACATCCCCTAGTTTGGATGTGTCAACGCCAGTTTGACGCTGGACGATAGACGGGGGTGCTAAATGCGACACGATAGATGCATGACGGTGAATGCACCCTAGACGCGAATAACTACATGCTATACGCGAAATTAAAGAGGCGAGATTCTGCATACTGGATGGTTTTATCCATACGCTAGACGCGATAAGCGGAAAGAGCAACGGTAAACGTAAGACACGGGACGCAAGGCACTTAACGCGAGACGCTACACGAGAGAGACAATGCGCCAGAAGCTAGTCGTTACACGGTATGCATCAGACACCAGACGTGAGACGCTGGACGTAAGACACTACACCGGAGACGAAAAAGGCACGACGATAGAGGCAACGCGCTAGGCCCTAGACGGTAGATAAAAAGTTAGTAGACGCTAGACAAGAGACGGTAGATTGAGTACGCGAAAGTAAAGACGCGAGACGATTAGTCTAACTACTTGTAGCATCTGGCGTAATAGACGCGATATAAGAAACGCTAAATGCAATAAACTAGACGTGAGACGATAGAATCGATACGATATTGCCAATACGCTGAGACATGGATGGTAATTAAATAGGATAGTAGACATTAGGCATGAGGTGACGAACGCTAGATGCCTCACGTGAGACGTTAATTGCTAGACGTTAAACTTACGTTACACAAAATATACCAGACCCGCATCGCTTTGAACGTGTTGCGCCTAGGTGCTTGACTTAAGACGCTTGTGGCGAGACGCTAGACGTGAGACACTACATGCAACAGTATACATGCTAAACGATAAATGACATTCTATACGCTATAGCAGAGACGCTAGCTGCGAGATGCTAGTTGCGAGACGCAGGACGCTAGACTCTAGATGATAGACGCGGGATGCTAAATGCGACCCGATAGACGCATGTCGGTGAATGCGACCCTAGACGCTAATAAGTACATGCTATACGCGAATTTAAAGACGCGAGATCTAAACACTAGATGATTGAAGCCATACGTTAGATGCGATAAGCGGAAAGAGCAACGGTAAACGTAAGAGAAGAGACGCAAGTCGCTTAATGCGAGATTCTACTCGAGAGACGCAAAGCGCCAGAAGCTAGTTGCCACACGGTATACGTGAGACGCTAGGTGTATGACACTATAACGGAAAAGAAAAATGCACGACACAACACTGAAAGCTAGATCCAACGCATTACGTCCTAGATACTAGATCTAATTTGAGTAGACGGTACACGATAGACGCTAGCCGTAAATGCTAGACGCCAGATGCTACACGCTAAACATGAGATGCTATACAAGATACATTAGACGTTCGATGATTGAATCAATACAGTAGACGCATCACACATGATGCAGAATGCTAGATGCTAGACTGTAGTTGTGAGACGCAGGATGCTAGAAGCTAGATGATAGAATCTGGATGCTAAACGCAACAAGATAGTTCATCAAATTTAATTTAGAAACAAGGTAAACGATGCAGAAAAAATAAATTAATATAGGAATAGTAAATATAAAATGTAAATACATTTATAAAAAATACCTCACAAACAAAACAATCTGTAATATTTATTTTTTAGTTATATATTAAATGTTTTTAATGAAGGATTTCCATAATTTGTAAGTTGTCATGCAGTTTACTTCTATATTATGTAATAGATTCAATTAATGATTAACTACTTACTTAACGTACTATTTTTCAGGATTTCCTTTGAATTCCACCTTTGTAGCCATAGGAATGTCCATCGAAATCTGTATGGGGATAAGAAAAAATATATTGTATTGCTGAATAGTTATTGTTACATGGATTACATTTATACAGAT
>KZ308768.1:157103-195842 GCA_000376725.2 Ladona fulva | reverse complement strand
GTGCTCTCCAAGGCAGTTGTGCAATCTGAAGTCATCAAAAAACTATCTGATCACAATGGCTATCAATGTACTCAGGACAGAAGCTGACATTGAGGAGATGACCGAGAGAATGGTATGTTGCCTTCTTTTCAATCTATGACTGCCATGAAAGGATTTTCTCTTAAAATATGTTATGATGCTTTTAAATTCCTTAGTCCAAGGATTCATTTTATCTCTCAGTAAGACTATGAGTAAATTATTTATCTCCATTTCTTTGTCTACAGCACACTGTAAGAAAAACCTGATTGCCTAATATGTGAGGAGACTGCATCTGGAATGAAAAAATTCTGAAGAAGAGCACAATTCTGAAGGAGCCTCCCCTTGAACTCTGTTAAGAAGCATAGTGATGAGTTCTATGTATTCTGAAGACCAATCTGCTGAAGATAGCTAGGAAGAAAATTCTACACAACAGACTTTTACTTTTCCAATTCTACACAACAGCTGAAGGACTTTTGTGTCTTCTTTTTCTTAACNTATATGCTATTTGAATTTGCAAAAAGCTAATGACAATTATGAAATGCTAACATTCTACATGTCTGTTTTTGTGCAGGCTGAGTCCAGATTAGTGCTCTCCAAGGCAGTTGTGCAATCTGAAGTCATCAAAAAACTATCTGATCACAATGGCTATCAATGTACTCAGGACAGAAGCTGACATTGAGGAGATGACTGAGAGAATGGTATGTTGCCTTCTTTTCAATCTATGACTGCCATGAAAGGATTTTCTATTAAAATATTTTATGATGCTTTTAATTTCCTTAGTCCAAGGATTCATTTTATCTCTCAGTAAGACTATGAGTAAATTATTTATCTCCATTTCTTCGTCTACAGCACACTGTAAGAAAAACCTGATTGCCTAATATGTGAGGAGACTGCATCTGGAATGAAAAAATTCTGAAAAAGAGCACAATTCTGAAGGAGCCTCCCCTTGAACTCTGTTAAGAAGCATAGTGATGAGTTCTATGTGTTCTGAAGACCAATCTGCTGAAGATAGCTTGGAAGAAAATTCTACACAACAGACTTTTACTTTTCCAATTCTACACAACAGCTGAAGGACTTTTGTGTCTTCTTTTTCTTAACTTCACTAAATTGTTGTACTATATTTTGCTGGGATGTAAAGATATCGTAACATACATTTAACATGGATTCAGGCTGTGTGATGGAGCTCTGTAATTTATTTTTCCATGATTTTTTTTCTATTCAGAAGCTTCAATGAAAATTTTTTTGCATGATTCATTCGCCCTTCATTAAGATGAGCAATTTTCAGCTGAAGCTCACTCATTATATATTTGTGTACATGGGAAGAAGTTTTGCATTATAAATTAAATGAGATCTTCGAATGCTGTATAATATGAACTTTACATTAATCTTCTATATTGTGAGCAAGTATACTTACATAGTTTACATAGTTATAACTATGTAAAAAGTAATAGAAGTGTGGCTCCAATTGTTTACTATTCTTCGGGCTTATTTTATCATTCTTGTAAAGTTATAAACTGTGATTCATTTTATGATTTCACTACTTTCATAAGTGTCAGAATTTTATTATCCTTTTATAAGTATACTTTTACAGCAATAATGCATAAAAATTTCTAGTTGGTGCATTGTAATGTTACATTTATCATGACTCATCGCTACTGTTAAAGAAACTGTGCAAAGGCAATACTGGTCAAATGTAAATTTTTTGTATCATATCTCTAACAGCTGTACATAGAGGTTTAAGTTGATTTTTATAAGGAGTTTCCCTATCAGGTTAATGTAAATGTCATGCAGAATGTTAATTCCCTTCAAAGTCACAGAAAATGTTAGAAGAAAGTTTACTGTTGTAAGCAAATGGTGAAACCTTGAAGTAATTGTTTGTTTCGATGACATTCCCATAATGCAATTACTCAATGACTTTCATCTTGTTGTACAATGAAATATGCTTTATTTATAGGTACTTTACTTATGCTATGCTATCCCTTACTTATGGCCAGTAATGTTTTCGGGGATAACTATTCATGTCTGCTAGCATGGATTGATGGCTTATTCAATATTCTATTCAGTTTGTAATTGCTGTCTACTTTGCTGTTCTTTTTTTGTGATTGTAATTAATCTAAAAACTATTATTTAATACTTAATGAAAATATTGTTACTAGTAGGGATCCTGACTGCCAAGTGGGTAGCTCTTTCGCCTCAGTAAATTGGTCCAGTGTTCAATTCCCTGTGGGGGCCAATTTTCTTCGATATGAGCTTAGCTGTAGAGAAGAAACTCTTTTTACAATACTGCTACTACTATTACTTTCAGTAATCATATATCATGCCTTTAAGGAAATGCAAAGCATACTTTCAAGTAGACAACATTTAATTTATATAGATACGAGATTCGTTATATCTACATATTGCTTTGACAATTTGCATATATAAGCGTTACAATGTAGCATATTCATAAATCGAGCTATTTTGGGATTAATCACCAGACCAAACCAAATAAGCAAATTGCAAAAGAGGAAGCCTGCCTGCACATACAGCGGAAATGCTTTATGATTTGAAAGAAAGGCAAGAAATAAGTTATTATAATAACCTTACATATACCATAGTAATTATACAACATTTATGTCGTGCACTTTATACCAAAAAGATATCCTACCTCTTTAAAGTTGCACAGTTAGGAAACTTGCGATTTTTCACATATCCTCCTCTCGAACTGGCTGTGGCTTGTGAGTGGTGCTATTTTAACACACATTACTATCCTTTGCAAGTTGCAAAGTCAGCTTCCTTGATATTGTGCCGAGGAAAACGACCAAAGCAGTTTATAATCGGACTAAACCGATTGAACTCCGCAGAGGCGAACCTACAAGTTTCATGCATATGAAACTTGTAGGTTCGCCTTGAAACATTACTTGATATAATTCTTTTCACGATAAATAGATGATGGAATATTGTGGTTGTTTTGATGGTAAATATTGCGAAGAGGTCCACCAGCCTTTATTTTTTTTACCCACTTAAAATGCTCCCGTTCCTAAAAACGCCGATTTTTCGCTATTTTTCCCGAGAAACCTGTGTTTACCAACTCCGATGTGACTGAAAATCCGCCCCCGTAGGTATGTACTTAAAGGGGCAATGTACGGCCTTAGTACCGTCCAACCCTAGCATCCGTGTTTCACTCCGCGCGCCCTTAAGATTGTCAAATATGGAAATATGGTATATTTTAGATTGAAGTAAGTTAGTATCGAAATTCACAGAGTCAGGCGAGATGTAGTAGAAGTCCATCATGTCAAATGAAGGAAACAGAATCGTACTTCTTCCACATTAATAATTTAATACATATGGAAAAAGGGAGATTCTGTTTTCTTCATTTGACATAACTAGTATCGCCCTATCGATAGTTCGGAGAAGCTCCAAAAATGGCGAAAAAAAACGTCGAAAAAGTCGTGAAAACAGTCATTTTCGTAAGCAAATATCTCAAAAAGTATTGCTTTCAGGGTTATGAAATTTCATTTCTTAAATGTACATTCCTTGTTCTAAATAACAGTGTATGAATCAGAAACGTGCGATCATTGGTGTACAAGCTATGATTTTTTCACTGGTGGACTTACCTTAACTTACGGCACGAAAAGTCTGCCTTCCTTTTCTCGCTTAAAAATCACGTAGAAAATGCAAAAACAACAATGAAAACACCAGAACAGTGAAAGGATGATTTGAGCAGAATGTAAAAATTTGGGATTCACACTTTGTTCAGAAGGTGTCAGCTCAATATAGATATATACAGACGTTAGTATGTCTAGCGGCAGAAAGCTAAAACACCTCAGCAAGCAAGAGGGAAATTTGAAATAAATTTTTTTAACTTGTCTTAAGAATTAGAAGTCTAAAAGCACTCCATAAGCGGATCGTTTCTATAGGAATCACTATGGAGGGAACAATGTATGTACATTAAAATATAGCTGCAGAAATGTGTGAAATTGAAATAGTGCCAATGAAATTTACTTCAGAGATAATTTCTTTATCAGAATCCAAGATATATTTCCCCAAACTTTGAACTCCTTAGCAACAATAATATTTTTGGTGCTTTAGTAAAGGAAAAACCTTGGAAGATTATAAATTATCCTCGAATAATCTTTTCTGATAAACCAAAGGTAAAATAAAAAACCAACCAAAGGTAAATTTAGTATGAAATATAGTAAAATCATAACATAATAATGTAATTTAATTAAATTTGGATAGCATTGTCAATATTGTCTCGAAGGCAATGAATGCATTTACTAAAGCTGTACAACTCATCCCTATCAGTATATCAGTATCAGTTTTAGTATAAATTATTACCTCAGACCTAAGTACTTAATTATTCATGATCAAAACTTTTTCCATTCATCCATTTGTCAATCTCATCTGTAAATACTGCTTTCAAATTTACAAAATATAGGAATTTACCGGGAGATTGTGATGATGGAAATATGCATTTCTCAGTAGTGTCATCGATTCAGAAACTTGATTCGGCCTATATATCTACTATCTACACTAGAAATAAAATAATCAAGAAAATCTTGAATCCTGAGGAACCAACATTGCTGCCATAGCTATCCTGTACCAACCTATAGCTGCCAATTAATTCGGAAAGCGGAGCAGGTAGATACATTTTCTTAAATTTGGACCAAAGTCGGGCATTTGTGTGGAGAGTTTAACTAAACCATTCGTTACCATTTGAGTGAATCTGAAATGCTAAATGCTTGGTTCAACTTCATCCTCTTGAGCGAATTTAATTCGCTCCAGCGCGTTTAAGAAAAACTTTTAACGCCACTGAAACGCAGCTGGTTACCATAAGGTGTGGAGGACTTTAAAGGGAAAATAAAAAGTTTCCGGAAACAAAACAATGCTCCTTTATGCTACGGCCTTTTCTCCATCTCCGTAATAAGAACACAAAGCCGAGACTAAATAAGAAATGCACACAACTGGAAGTTATTCTTTTGAGTCGGAGTTACTTTTGATCATACGTCTCTGTGAGGATGATGCGAAATTAATTATGGAGCAGGCAGACAACCTATTAGCACCGGCGGATATGGCTGTGAGTAATCACAGATTGTAGAGGCCAACCGTTTATGGCCGAGCAACTGTGGACGGGAAAGGTATAGCATTTAATCACTTAAGTGGTCGATTTCCGCCGAATAAGGGGAAGTCCACAATTGGTAGTGCTCTCCTGCAATTGGTCATGTGCAGCTGATTGGTCATGGATCCCTTAGGGAGAAAATATTGAAATATTCTTCGTACAGTATTCTCCTTTACCGGCTTCTCATTAACTGGCCGACGTATTAACCTGCCCGTTTACTATGTACGATTACAACGGCCTGTTTACGTAATAAAACGCGAAGCAACAAGGATTCAGTTTACATATTCTATTTTCAAAAAATATTTATTGCTAACTCTGTCTCTTTCGTAAGAGTTTCTTTTGCTCGATTATGATCATTAGTTTTTTCTCCATCGTCATCAAGGTATTACAGGAGACGTTGATTCATTGATCGAATAACCTTAGGGAAGAACGTGGACAAATTATTGTAAAAGAAATCAACGCGAAAATATTTCTATAGTAATTTATTATCGTGATAAATGATTTTTGTAATATCAATGAGCACGGTTTATCCACCCTTGGCCCGTCGTTATTCTAAGAAACCGAATGGGTTATGAACAGGTAATTATAATATTATACACAAAATTGGGACAAATTCGGTTGTAAGTAATATTACTTCCAATAAACGACACAGAACCATTTTAACCAAAACTTTTACTAAACCACAATCTTGTGGTTTAGTAAAAGTTTTGGTTAAAATGGAGTTTTTTAATATTACCTCCTTTTACGCCATGATATTGCCAAAAATTATTATACATAAAAAGTAGTATGCAAGTATAAGTAGATGCAATTATGATTTGATTTAGCAAAGCAACATTTTCTAGCAAAGCATCATCTGCATTTTTAGTTCACTTTTTACAGGGTAAATGGATAATGGTTTTACTGCCTGGATATTATCAATATATTATTGCTTTTTAAATCAATATGGAAAACGAAGCAAAAAATACTACACCCTGATCAAAAAACATTGTTTTACTGCATCAAAGTTTAATTTTCTGTCTATTAAACCTCATAATTATGTTTTTCGGTCCACTTGGCATGTTTTCTTACGGATTGTTTCTCTATCCCTCTCTTCTCTCAGCCATACTCTTCGCAGCCACGTATTTTCCATCTACTTTGATACAGTCCAGAATTTACTTTCTTCCCCGTCCTTCTCCTATTTCAGTTGTTAACAAACAATCTCTTCTCAGGATGAGGCCAATCCAACCCTTCTTTCGTCTTCAAATTGTTTCCATCAGAGCTTATTCCTCACATACTCTTCTCAACACTTCCTCATTTCTCACTTTTTCTAACTCACTCTTTCCATCTTCATCCATATCCAAATCTCCATGGCTTCTAGCATTTTTTCTTGAAAGTCCAAGTCTCTTATCCATATAATGTCGCATTCTATATATACCAATTTGCTAATCTCACCTTGAATTATTCCCTTAACGGTCTTCAGAATAGCTTTCTCTTTCCTTTGCAACGCTTCTTTTTCTACTGCAATTCCTCTTCTTATCTCCGTTGAAATGACATATCCTCAGTTATCGCACTTCCTTGAATTTCTCCGCTTGTTCCATGAATTCTTCCTCCAGTTTGATCTTAATTTTCTCGTAATAATATATTTTGTTTTCTTCTTGTTCATTTTCATTCCATATTCCACAAACTTGTTGTTAAGGTCTTCTAACATTCTTGTTAATTCTTCTTGGGTTTCAGCTAAAACTACCATTCCTTCTTCGAATCTTAAACACTGTACTTTTCCCTCCGAAACTTGCCTCACCTTTTCCATCATAGCATTCTTTGAATATTTCTTTCAAATTGATGTTAAATAATACTGGATACATTCAGCATCCTTCTCTTACAGTTCCTCCCAACCAACTCTTCTGTCATCTTTCTATTATAGTTTCACTCTTGGAGTTTGGTCTAAATAGACTTCTTTTAACAGACCTCTTTCTTTTCAATCAAATTTCTTTTTCGATAAATCCATTTTACTTATTTTTTCACGTAAAACTTAGTCAAACAAATCAAACTAAATAGACTTAGGCTATCAATTCTTAAAAACGACGTAAAATTTCCTCTTCTTCGACGTGTATTTCTTTAATTACTCTTTTCAGGCTTATAGCACCACAGCAGCACCAAATTTTTGCTGTTATCTGTTAAAGCGGAACTATACTTCAGTTGCGAAAGAAGAATAAGCACCCAAAAAATGAAAAGCAAATTCTCCCCATATTCATCTTAACTCGATCGACTAAATGCAATGAGCTCATCTCGTCGTTTTAATTTTGATCGTTAAGCCAGAGAAAATGTCTTTTTTATGAATTCAAGTATAATTATCGAGTTGCCTTGCTCAATTCATCCTACTCATCAGAGATCATGTTTTACAACGTGATATTTGGAATCGTTACGTGATTAATTCCTCTTTCGAGAAACGTTTCCAATTGGAACTCGTCTAATATGGACGCAAAAGTTTCGAATAATATATACAGCACCAATGCGATTTTAGACGTAATGTTATACAGCAACCAGAATTTCGTCGTTGTCGTTTTTGCCATTCATAACCAGGATATGATATATGCGAGCTCTTAGCTGTAGCACTAAGGGCCACGCCAGTGCATCGGAAGGGTTTCGTAATTGAAGAGCAGCAGATGTTCAACAAGGAAACGATCGCCCTAGAGGTTCTCTTATGATGTGAGATCAGATACTCATTGCCGGCGAATTCAAAGGTCGTTAACTCAACGTCAAAGAAAGAGGCGATGTTTCTAATCCAAATTCATGCGATGACGTATGATGACTGAAGACAACGAAAGGAATGCCATTGTATGGAAATGTCTCTAAGTACAGAAAATGTGCCTATGAAGATTATCCACGATTGCCAGCCAGTGAAACCATCGACCAAAAACAAAAGCGGCCATCGTAAGGGGCAAAGCTTGAACCGAAACAAGTCCAACTACAAATTTAGCAAAGATGAAACGGGAAAGTTTCATTTCTTGTTTCTGCGGAGCCTATCACAGTGCAGCTGACAACTAAATTTGCTTGCCGTGATAAGGATGAGCGGATTCATAGTTTAACCAAGAAAAGAATCCAGCCGAGGTATTTCTCCGAATAGCTAAGCTTCGTTCGTAAGTATTGCTTGATATAACCTTTCCTCGGAACACATTTAAAGGAGCAGTGTACCTTTCGTCTTACCAGTTGCTGAGGATATCTTTATAGCACGCAATAAAGCAAGCATAAAAGATAATATATTCTCACGTGAATTAAGCCTCTCGAGAAAACTAAAATTAATTAACTGATTTTAAGGTCATGGTCTGATTGTAGAAAAAGGTTGAACTTAACTTTCGTTAGAAAATTATTATGAATTTAATTTAATTGCGAGGTAAGAGTTAATTAAAATTTCTTCACTCCTCTGCCTTAAAGTGGAGCAGAGCGTACTAATTTGATTCATCATCGTCTTAGAGTACCTTAATTGCAGGGAAAAATTGAACGAATTGTTATTCCCTAGGGTAACTAATTGTAATTCCCTTTATAACCTTAGGGTTATAGTACTATAGCAGAAACAGGGCGTGCATAAGAAAAAATTACGTACTCATACTCAGTTACTAGTATAAAGGGAAAAGAAAGAAGGAGTTCCTCGAGATTTTGTCGCCCTCTTATTTTAACATTTTGTGCATGAGAGAGCCAAATTTGTGCAGATAAATTTTTTTTAGGTTGAATGTTGAAGCTACTATTACTGTAGAGGAGATATCAACAAAATTGAAGAAAATAATAGATGTTATTGTGATTACAGATAAACTGGATGTGTTCGTAAATGTTGCTGCTTTTTCCGGAATAAGGATATAGAATAATCGCAGGTAATTCTTGAATGATATTTTTGGTAGCTTGGAGATTTTGGTCCAGCAGAATAAATATTTCTTTGTCATAAAAGACAGAGATAGATTGTTGTGTGCTGAAGTGTCATGAATGGATCAGAAAAATTTTGTGTAACGTGCGATCAATTTTCCTTATTTAGGACATCCTTTTCCTTTGTATTTAGGACATGAAAAGAAGAATTAACGTGTGCAGTTAATTAACTTTGTGTAATGATGACGGAACTGGAATACTTCAAGAGAAGAAGAATCTGAGAAAACTGAACGCAGAGGAAATAAATTTGAAGCACTCTTGGTGAAACTAGGAGAGAGAATTTTGGAGCTGAGCAAATTAAGAGAGAGAGACTGTACCTAAAATCATCATTTATGGATTTTGCTAAGGTCTGCTAATGTAATGAGTGAATTAGAATGACTAAAATGATAGTTATATGTAGGCTTACCATATGCCTAGCCTCGATCGTAACTGTCCCGGTTTTAACGTTTGGTTCCGGTCAAATTTTCAGCAATCCCGTTTTGAAGGAAAATTCCGAGAAAGAGCGTAGTGGAAATGACAGAGATTCTCATTTAATGAGAGAAATTATTAAAACGTTAATTTTCATGAAGTTGTGACACTGCATACACTTTAATTGGCTTTAAAGCATATGAAACTAACTCAGATTAAGTTTTAAGGTAACGTTTCAGTATCGTTCCGGTTTCACCCGCTTCAAAATTGGTAAGTCTCGGTTTCTTGCAATGAAAATGTAGAAACCCTACTCATACGTGTTATGTATCGTTTTATTTAACAATGAATAAGAATTGGTGAAAGACCATTAAATGCCAAATTATTCCAAAGAATTAGGCTCATCAAAGAGAAGAGATACGCTAAGGAACGAAAGACGATTATTTATTATTTATTAAAGTCTGCATTGCAATTTGACCATTTGGCCAGGTGGTAACGCTGGAGGGAAGTATAACATTTTGATTTGAAAACTGCCTGGCATTCGCCCAAGACGAGAGGGAAAACCTCCCGTAGGCAGTATTTGAATAATATACATAACATATAATAATTAGAAATGTGTGAATATAAAAATACATGAAACATATTACATCATATAAAATTAAACAAGTTCATCAAGAATAAAAATTGTATTATATATTAAGTAGAAATAGAAGTAGCTAAAGTAAGATACATGGTATTTATCCATATAGTCGCATGTACAATGTTGCATGGAATATCATGACAGGAGATCATATGCCATTATCTTAAGTACGATCGAATGCGAGATATGTAAAGGAAGGAATCTGTGATCTTATCAGTGGAAATATACACGGGGGCCATTCCACGGAAAATCGGACAGAAATATTAATATAGTCAGCATTCTACATATTAAAACTTATTGATTAGCCAAAATATAGAGTTTTAATTGTCCACGAAGCTAACAATGCGCTTATCATTTAATTGAGCACGTACCCGCATACAGCATGGGGATGAGGCGCGCCCGCGACGTGCACCGCTAGGAACTATTTAATTTTACATTATTTTACACTGTAATCCTAAATTTAAAAAATACGTTTCTTACAGCAAAAAGACTGCAAATTTTGCTAGTGTATTTTAAATTCCGGTAAGTTTTGGTTGAACAGGTTGAATGTTGTATTAAACAATTTATTGCAAATTTAAACATTGTTGTAAACAATATACGGTACTGACATGATTACATTTATAAAGATATATTCTATCTCTATCAAAAACTGAAAGAATAAGATCTGTCATATATTTCATTCAAATGTTGTGATCCTTCAAAATAATCCATGTACGCCGTTTTTTGCAAAAATTAATAACTTGGCGAAAAAAATGTTTACCGAGAAAAAATGTCGTCACTATCGGTTACTCGAGGAAGTACCTACGCAAGTATAAAAAATTTTAAAACTTAAAAAAAATAGACGTCAATTTCTGTCCGATTTTCCGTGGAATGGCCCACGCCATGTTCAAGGGAATACCGTGATGCATATGTAGATTTTGTTCGCAACAACAGCCTTTGGTAGGCGTCTATTGCTAAATTAACATATCTTAAATAAGAGTCATCGGAAAATGTACTATGTAAAATACATTATCGATCCAATCGATAATATACGAGTACCTTTTACTTTAATAACGAAAGTAATTACTGTGTAAACCCAATGAAAAATGTAATCTATCGGAAGCAGTTCACTATCAGGTCATTTTCATTCATTCGTTCCCTTCCCACATTCCCATTTTTTTAATTTCTGAATGATAAGACCGTCTCCTCCACGACATCACATCCACTTCCGGGTTAATCACAGATGCAGAGATCTTTGTTTTCCCTTTATGGAGTGAAAAGCGAATCTCTATCTCCTCAAGAGTTCCCCTCTGGAACATTATCCATTTCTAGAAACGATCTCTAGAAATGTCAATAGGCATTCATAGAGATTTTAGATGTTTCCTGACTCTCAAACAGCCAAAGGGGTAGCGCGTTAGCCCTTGGTGAAAGCGGTCCCAGGATCGATTCCTGATGGGAGCTTATAGGTGAGAAATTACTCCAGCCATCGAAGTACTTTTAAAAGTACAACTGCTAAAGCATATTCCTTTTAGAATATGAATATGATTAAAAGTTACACAGAAGCTCATTAATGATACGGAAAATTTTCCTTGTATTTAGACTGGAAGTTTAGTACCTTGGTTAACGACGACCCTAGTTAACGTCGCGCGGTTGTGATAAAAAATGTCACGACGTAGGCTTTGGTTTACAACACCAACTGGCGAGGATTGACTATTAAAAACTTCTTTTGTGGCTGTCCAATTAATTAATGATGTTTTTGTTGCAAATATAATTGAATAAATTGTATATACCACATTTTAATGACATTCAAATCAGTTTTATCTGCATATTTGAGATGCAGTATGGTTGTGGAAAATCGCGCCTTGGGTAACGACGGTTTTGGTAAATGACAACAAACTTGGAACGGAATGCCGTCGCTAACCAATTTATCATTGTATTATTTATCTCGTACATATTTATATTGCCTAACATTCTTATCATAGATGTCTCTAGAAAAATCCGGGAACAGATTCATAACCCGAGGTACTCTTACAGTTGCGTTTGTTTGCTTTATTAGAGAATCTTTCATCGAAATGTACAAATCTACATCTACATAAATACCCTGCAAGCCGCATTTCGGCGTGTGGCAGGGGGTTATGTCGTAATAACAATGGATTCATTATTATTAAGACAACTACAACATTGTTATTACGACAACGATTCATTGTTATTGCGAATGAAGTTATGTCGTAATAACAATGGATTCATTACAAACGGCGCCACAAGGGAGTCGCATAATCTCGCGGTGGAAAAACCGTCATTTTTCAACGATGCTAATTAATTACCGTTCCACAAAAGGTTTTGTCGAGTTTCAGTTTCCCCGTCTCAACGTTTCCATGTTTGTGAGCTAAATTACGGCAAACTTCGATGCAACATTGTTACTTATCGGGACTGTAGCTCACTGTCCGTTACGCCGCCTTCCTCGATCCGAGAAAGAGCCGGTCTTCTGTGCTCCGTTTGCCGTTTCTCCTCCTCGAGGATTCCAGTTAGTGCACTCGAAGGAAGAGAGAAAAGGAGGCATTGTGCGAATCGAAGAGTGACGCCGAGCAGCTGTCTGGCTTTCCGCTCGTGACTCACGACGTGATTCAATGCCCCGCTACGCGACGTCTGCACGGCTGCGGAGGAGCGTGTGCGGTCCGCCGGGGAGATGATGCGTGCCGCAGATACAGGAGATATTAGAGGTGCGAGCGGATCTAATGGGGAGACAGATCAAATGGGGGTGGAATCGAATGGGGGCTTGTGAAGAGAGGTCTTGGAGGAGGATTTGAAGGCGACGAGAGGTCGTTAGCGTCCTCTCCAAGTCCTTTGAAGAGGGAAAGAGGTAGTCGCGGGCATAAACGAGGAGAAAATAAGGAAGGGTGCAGTCGAGATGGAGAAAATTCTCGAATTCTCTCGAAACGCTTATGGTTAATCCATGATTACGTGCTCACTCATGACTCTCGCGCATTAGTATTCCCTTAGAAATGAGGTGGATTTAAAACAGGAGAATGAAGAAGAGAAATTCTTGAGAAAATCACTCAAGATTGAAAATAGTGAAGACAAAATTGAGCACAGTTGAGGATAATCATGATAGATAAGACTAAGGTCGTTTTAAACCAAAAGGAACCAATGAAATATACTATAAACTATTTCAAAATATTAGTCTCCTTATAATAACGGGTCGGGTAACCCATTTGGAGTTGCATTACAAAAGTCTTATAAAAATGGGATTCGAATGAGAAGTTAAACGTAAAAAAAGATATTTAATAAAGTGAAATATTTTTTATTATTAAACAAAGAACATATCAGCGATGCGATCTGGGTCAGGGTCGGATCCATGTGGAGTCGTTTATAGATAATTCTAGCAGTATGCTCCAATCTTCATTGCAAACTTAACATTACTTGCGGTGAAAATTTTATTAATATCATAAAAACTACCCCTTGCATCCACCTATGCTTTGGGCTACTCATTTAAATGGTGGGTTGTATTCATTACCATCGAGTATTATATGGAAGATTACAGATGTTCTATTTTTGTAATGATTGCTAATTTATCAAACGCAAGCTTCAGGTATGAGTGAAATGAAAGAGATTTGATAGAAGAAACTATCAAATAATGATATTATGGAAGTCTGATCTATAAGTTAATTTTGAACGGTACATTCCGGGTGAGTCTATCACGAATTCACTCTCAACAATCTCGAGTTTTTATAGTTGACTGCAACATGTAGGATACTTCTCCAAACTATCCTTCCAGATTATGAAGAACACTATGATTCTTCTTCAAAGGATTTGAAAGGAACTTCGTTATTAATTTCAAATTTAAATTTAGAAATGAATAATTAGACATATTAAAAGACTGGCCGAAGCAAGGCAAACAGAGGCCGACCCAGATGGACAATTCCCCCTGGCTTTGGATACTTTATGGAACAGACGATTTGCCCATTTTAAGACGAAATCACTCTAAAAATTGATGTTAAATATGTCTTTAGAATGTATGCCTTTGATGACGATAAATTTGTTGCATTATCGCGACTATTATTGTGCTGGATTTTTGTTTTTATTTTAATTATACGTCATTTTTATTATTTAGAATAATGTTACCCTAGGATAAGCACATAACATTTCCCTCTGGGAAGTTTTTATTCTACTTCACAATTTTAAAATGAAGTGAAAGGGGCACCGCCGTATGATTTTCGCATTAAGGTGGCTAAATACCAGGAGTCGGTCCATAAGAATTCAAAACCATCCTGAATGGGGAATACAAGTATCATTAGGCAAACGTTTTAATTCATTTTTACGTTTTTTAAAGGTTTTCTGAAATAACCTTATTAAAATTAAATGAAGAGGTGGAGTTGGTGTACCTATATCAATAAGGAACGTTTGTTACACCAGAAATCTTGTAAGATAACGTGTTCAAAATCGATCCCGATGTGACCCAGCAACTTTTCTATACGAGAGGAAAGTACTGCACCAGAACAAGAACTTACCACACGATGCCATTCATTGACATTTACGGTTGTGGTCGTGATGTTTTAAGAGCTCTGTCAAGGCCACGAAGGACGTCATATTGGAAGAATAACCTGAGATCTCGGAATAGAGAGTCTCCTTCAAGACTTGCCCGAGAATTAAGAATCGGGAACGTTGTGTTTTCAATAATAAAGGACGCGTTTCTTCGACAACTCCTCGTTTCGGAAAATGCGGTCACTGAAGAGGAGTCCGCTTTCCTAAATGAATGAATTACGCAGCCAATAAAGTCCCACTTCGGAATTGATAGATCTTCTTTGTCGGCACTCTCTGCATCTCAAGGTCTTTTGCTCGTTCATATATCATTCCAATCGCTCTCGTTAATCTACTGCGCTTACGATAATCATCAACAACCATACACGCCTACTCTCATAAGTTATCATTGATTTCCGGAATAAAATATGAATAACGCGATGGAGGTTTTCCAAACCCATCGCTGGGGTCGTCGAGTTAGTCGAGTAATCGAGAAAATCTGCTTTTAGAATACTGCAATACCTTTAGAAGAGCTATCTTCAGTAAATAGCAGCACTCGGAGAACCGCGGAAATATTGCGGTAAAAATTCTGTTTTTGGAGAAAAAGTTCTCAGGAGTTAATACAGCGAAGTGCATGCAGGAAAATTATTTGCTTTTGCAGGGAAATAAATGAACCTACATGAAGCAACGTATTCTTTCACTCCCTACTGAAAAATGCTTTTAGGCGCACTCTTAACAATTCGATGAACGTCTTTGGAAAATAAAAGAAAGTTTACTTAATCGAGAATATTTGTTACAAGAGAAAGACCACGTTTGCCTGATCGGGAAATTAATGCCCTATATCTGCTACTACTTCCTTTAAAAAATAAAGGGTTCTCGGATAACCATGTGGGCAACGCGTTCGACTTCGTTAAAAGCTGTCCCAGGTTCGATTCCCGGTGGGGGCCTACTCACGAAATGACCAAAAAAGTCGAAGCACTTCTAACAATAATACTACTACTATAAAATAACAATAAATACTATTTGAAGCGTAGTTTGATTTTCAAAATAATATTTACAGAAATATTTTCTATTCATGAAATTTCACTCAGCCTCCAATGGGGGAAATTTATTTATTTGCATATATTGTCAGCGTTTCATTAATTTTTTTAAACCACTGAAATTCTGCGCCACATTACGAACTCCGATACACTAACCTCTACGGATTTTATCTTATTTCACACATACTGCTGTAGTCATTTCTAAAACGATCATCGTATATTAATTAAAAAGATTATTTCGGGAATTCCTCGGGAAATACTATTTCTTATTCTCTATTCTCGAAGGTTTCAAAATGTAGGGAACTTGTAAAACCCAAATAATTGCCAATCTCAAATATGCTGCCATATGAGTATTTCCACCACTCACCACCAGATTTTTCTTTGATTTACAAGAATATTTATGTGTAGATGTTGCTTTGATATTTGAGAAATTTTAACCAATTTTTCCTTCCAAACTGCATTTCTCTCACCAAATCTTATTCTTTCGTAGGAAACAGATGCGGTTCGTGACATCTGACTTTGATTTCGCGAAAGCATTTACTTATGCTGCCTTTTGGCTTTCCAGCACTTTTCTTTTGCGCATTTTGCGCAGCCATTTCCCATATATGTACCGATTTGTAGAGAAGTCAAGAGATTCGCCTAATTTCGTCGCACTTGAATGTTAGAAAATAAGATGAATTTTAATAATCTAGTTAAAGTCCGCTTAATAACGTTTGAGAATGACAAAAAAATTCCTTTCTATTTCGGTTAATCAACAAGTTAATTGTTGACCGAAGTAATTATAATATTCATCAATTAACCAAAGTAAATAAAACTGGAAATATTTTTTTAGATGAAGTAACGGAAATGCATATAATACATACATACTAAATAATAGGTCATGGTGTATACATTATGATGGCGATAAATTAAGTGAATTTTATGTTGAATTATAATTTTGAAAATCGAATTCCAATTTATGAGAATACTCAAAGGTTTACGTTACTTCAGGGCTTTTAATTCATTGATTCATATCTCGCTCATAATCTTGCTAATATTTGTGATATCAAATTAATCGGCCAAATGTCAATTTGATATTCTTGACCAATTTCGAATCCCTACTCAAAATAAGGATTTTTATTTTATCAGAAAAGAATTCAGCCATTTTATAAAGTTCTTTGGTTTCATTCATTGGTGGAAAAGCCGGAATTGAAAGTAACCGATTAGGGAGGTGCATTCATTAAATCTATTATACGAAGGTTGGTTGAGGCGCAATGAAAAGACAACGCTCTCTTCCATTAAGATCTGTTACGTGAGAAGCGTCTGACAGCTCTGTTTCTTATTCCTGCCTCTCTCCTTTATATTCTCATTCCTATCCGAATCATTCCCACGTTGATTTCTCCCATAACGATCATTCTAGATCAGTGATTCTAATACTTATCAACGCTGCAATACTCTGTGAGAAATTTCTCGGAGGTGTGTTTGAACCGTACGAAAATATTATTAAGAATGAGATATCAATGTTAGGGTGATATGATGCAAAGTGTCTATCCCTTGGATAACATTTACATTAGTTAGAAATATGAGTGAATATCCAACTTTTTACTGAAGTTCTTTCCATAATATAAAAATATGAGCAGCGCGTGACTACATGGTTTATTTCCATGTGAAATTTACTATTGACCTCTAAAGTAGTGTACTGCACCACACATTTTTCGTGAACCTAGTATGTGGAAAAATTCGCAGTTTTCCATATCTTCATAATTTGGTATAGCCTATGACTTGTTTCATCTATTTTATTATGATAGCAATGTTGAGGTAACCGATCTCATATCAATGATTTCCCACTTCCTTAATGCTATGTGTCAGTAACAGGAGAAGGCATTCTCGAGGATGATTTTATTTGACCGAACGATAGTAAGTAAAATGTTGTTCATCTTTCAAAGAAAATAAAAGTCTAAAATATAACTCATTTGTTTGGGATCCCAAGCTACGTAACATTACGTGAATTATTTTAATTTATTGAATGATACGAGTATTTGTAATTTAATATAGTATTCCAGCATTATCTCTCTATAGAAACTAAAGAAAATGCCATTAATAGCATTGTAACGTCATAATATCTCATTTTGTGGCGTTCTTTACCGTTGTCGTCACTTCCTATCCTCTTAGTATTCTTATTTATCAACCCACTATCGGTTTGTCTGCAGTCTAACCCGTTCCATTTCCGATTCTAGGCTTCAGATCAATTTCCCATCATAGCCGGCCTTATGATCGTTAAGGACGTAGCAGAGACAGTCCTTTCTCCGGTCGCCTCGATCCATTTCTTCTGTTACCTCTCGCCAACCCGAGATCAGTATCATCTCGAAGTTCACTTCCTTTACTATTGCATGTCCTGTTGCCTTCGGAAAGACTCATTGAAAAATGGGTCCTTCAAGCTATGACAGAGTCGCAGGTCTCCATGTTTTTATTTCATTTTATAGGAATACGAATAATATTTCTTTTCATACATTTCATTTTACTTATACTACTTCATCAGAATGTATACAACGAACAAGTTAAGTTTAACAGATAGACCCGAACATTTTTCGCTGTGTCACAAAGAATTATCACTCTCTCCATTCTTCATTTTCAAAACCGTAAATTGATGAAGTAACGGAGTAAAGTTAAAAAGGGACCATCGATGCTAGCCTTAAAATTAATTCATAATTCGGCCTCAGTTTTAAGTCAAGAATATTCAAGATATTTATTCATTCAATGACGTTTATTCAAGTCATAGTCATGATAGTAGCATAACATATTTATTTAATTTACTTCTGACTGCCGCTAAATAACAATAGCTCATTCTACTTCAACTGGCAAAAATATCGTACAGCATGAAATATCTTGAGTACTTTAAAAAGTTACTCCTTCTTTAAATACGTTGGAAAATAAAACTTTGCGAGATCCCCAAATTTAAATTGATGGAAAAACTGGTTGTATTACATCGAGATATCTAGTATATATCTGGAATATTTTAATAATTCTATCGATACTATAATTCTCTTCCAGAGCAATAATACGATTGCTATAAAACTCTGTTGAAGTATATACGAGTTAATTGAACTATTAATATTATAATTACCGCTATTAATTGGATTAAATTTATATCGAGAAACATTTACACGGCTTTTTCGTCATAAACTACTATGTAAAACGCAATTCACGTAATTCATGATCGTGAAGATTCTCTTTCCTTCTTGAAGTACTCTAAGAATTTCAGGCTCAATGTAGCTTCGTTTACGGGAAAATAGCTTTAATAGAAGAATACTGATTCCGCCGCAGTCAACAAATGGGTTCATGCCTCCACGAGTGCATATTTTACAGCACAACCTCCACTTCAGCATTTAAAATCAAATAAGAAGTTTTGTTTGTTTTATTAGTAGAAGCGCTACTTTTAGTGAAAGGTTGTAATCAGTTCTAACACTTAAAAAAATTAGAGTGACTCAGTGAACAACTTTTCATATTAACCCTCTCCCTCCTAAAATTTAAATGGGACAGATTCCGTCTCCCTCATAACTCGCTCAAAACCGCCCGGTCGTCAATGTAGCAGGGAACTGGGTATTTAAATTTCTCCTTTTAGTGGGGATTAAAGTAAAGTAAAGTAAAGTTTCGATGGAAGTTACACAAGAAAGTACGTCATTTATTTTTAACTTTTGCGATTTCAATTAAATTAAAATCCGGGACATACATATAATATATTCACACATTTTAATGGCAACATATTGCATCAATTAAGGTATGTTACGCAGTACACCTTCCTGTAATAGGGTAAAGGCATAATATTAAAGATATAACATTATAGTAGCAAAGCGGAATAACATAACTTCAATCTTTATTGATAAATCATTCTATCAATGTTAATATTAGAAGCGTGACTTTGTAGTAAGGAGAAAACCGCCAATAGCATCTGAAATATTTTGACAAAAACAATATGTTAACTAAAACGTAATTGGCGTCTCTGAAGTACGATAGTAAGGAGGGCTTCCGGATAGCCAAGTGTGCAACGGTGTGTGTGGACCGGTGAGAGCGGTCCCGGGTTCGATTCCCGGTGGGAGCATACGTGCGAAATGACCTAAGCTGTCGAAGCACTATTAACAATACTACTACTACGATAGTAAGGTCATTCCTTGGAACAAAGGAAGTTAATTTTGGGTGTCTCAATATATATATATATACTGCAGAAAATTCTCAATCTGGACCTTCCTGAGGCACGTCCTGAATTCCTAATCAAGCTAGAGAAAACGTTGGACCCAAATTTGTCTGCTGTATTTGAACTCAGTACATTATTACAGTGGGTAATAATTTAATAGTTTTATCCACCACAATTTATTTAATTTTATTACAAAATTTCCATGAATTTTTGCAAACTACAAGAATAGGTATTTCCCCTTTTTGCCTTAGATATCTCTTATTCGGGCTTGATGTACTCAAGTCTTAATACGAATCGCCAGTTAAAACTGTATTACAAGAGAGGTTATTATAACGAAGGCACGAACTACACGTTCAAGGTGTAATAAGGTCGTATTTTTTCTACTTATTAGAGAGCGGGAGTCTCCGTTCCATCTAAAGGTATTTCCACCATAGATGACGTATCGCTCTGCGATCGAAACTTCTCAACCGCCTTTATCGTTCATTGACCTCTTCTGCTATTAATTCCTTCACCACTCGTACACGTAGAGGGCTGTGGGAACGGACACCTGTTATCGAGCACTAAACGTACCTCGCGAAAAAGTCCATAATTCATCGCGGTTAAAATATGGTCTTTCGAGCACCAAAGCAGCATGAACGGCGATAGAGTACTGTTTCCATGTTCCTACCCGCTTGATATATCGTTGCAGCGCATCTTATTGATGAAGTTTATGAAAACAAATTCGTTGAATCCGTCGATACTTCATTACATTCCCTTATACACATTTCACAAAGTGGCAATATGTATTTTCTTTTGGAATTAAAAAATATTCTACTATTCTTGCGTATTGTTTTTTATATAAAAACAGAGATGAATAATTGTTCCATTGTAAAAATTTTCTGACGACTTTTATGTCGCGAAAATTTAATGGCTTTTTAGATTAATCAGTTGTCCAAAATGTTGGTCGAATGACGTCGATGCTGTTGTTTAGTAGAAAAAAACCTCTGAAACTAGTAAATATTTGAAAGTTTTCATTAAAAAAATATTTCTTAATTTGAATAGTCTCTCAATTAGTTTAAATAAAATTTTTATAATATTTTGATCGAAATTTTGATATCTGTTTTGTCAACAAAGGTATTAGATTGTGTTTTGCTGAAGATTATTCAAATTCCTTACGTCTTGCTGACTTGTCTCACTGTAATATAAGATGCGCTGACATAAATGCTGTTTTATGCGTAATTGAAGAGTGTAAATATTATTCAGTGAACTTAGAGATGAAGCAAGGGATCTCGAGATGGAAAATTAGTAAGATAAACTATAGATGTAACTATTGTTATGAAGGGAAAGAATGGGAAAATAACGGAGAAAAAGTATAGCAGATGGACATGGTGCCCTTAAATTGTATTTTTGGGGTTAAAGGAGTATAAATGAGATGAGATAGAAGATGATAGCAACATAGGAAGGTTTCCTTCCTTAAGCGAAGGAAACTAATGACGAATGGTCTTGAAAAATATTCCAATGTTATCAAAATTTTTTATTAAAATTTTTTATATAAAGGTGTGAAACGTAGCCTTTAAGGAAGGAGTAGATTAAAAGAATCTTAAGATCTTTTTGAGAAAAAGATCTTTCAGATGAGGGTATGACGTGCATTGGAAAAAGATAAGTTACGTTGGTGGTAAATAAATGAGGAAACTCTTTGTGGGAAATAGATCTAATTAAGAATAATAAACACAAGAAGGAGAAAGGAGTGGATTAAATTTTGAGAGAGTGGTGCGCAATTTAGCTCCATCGCAGCGGTGATGAGTGAAACAAATAGGGTATTCCGATTAGAGTAAAGAAGAAATGAGGATATAAGAAATAAGATGGGCATGGAAGAATTAATGTTTGAAAAAGGAGAGAAGATCAGCCCTATGGCTGAGTCAGTGTAGAGGATAAAGGTATACGGCCCAAGATTCGTTTGGTTTGGTATCTTCCGGAAAGAAGACAAGGCAATGGGGAAGGTCGGAGTACCTGCAATGAGGATCAAGAAGTATGGAAATCGGGAATATAGGGCAACCGCTGAGAAATGGGAACTGCTCACAAAGGAGGTAAATAGCTAAAATAAGTAATCAACGCTGGATTGATTGGGAAAAAAATGGTGACAAATTTTCACAAGTTTTTGGTAATGTACTGGAGCGGTACAGCTGTTAAGAAGTAAAGGAATTTCCTTTCGGTGGGGAGTTTTCAAGAAAACGAAACTAACTAGAGGTAAGAAAACCAATTTACTTCGGTGCGGGTTACGGTGATTGGTATCAGCCCGGCCGATTTCAAGAAAAATCAAGAAAATTCCCAGCTCCATCTACGGACACCGTGTTTCTTTTACAGCAGGAAACTTTTTACGACAGAGAATTGATTACATAACCGGATGAACAAAAGGAACTGGTCCTTTACGTGTGTATCCGCTTTTACGTAAAAGCTTTTCTTGAATGACTGAGTGAAGGTTTCACGGAATGGCGCTACATGCGATGGAAAAGAAAAAAAATCGGTGAATGGGAAAAAGAAACCGGTGAAGGGAACGGGGGCGGACGGAAGAAGAGATGAAACCAGAGGAATTCGGGAAAGAGATAAATTATAATGGAGTGGCGATAGCGAGAGGGAGTGAGAGGGCTGGTTTTAGAGAAAAGAGAAAAAGAGAGAAAGAAAGAGAGAAAGAGGGAAGAACTGTGAGATGTTTCAAGAAACATCAATTTGAGAGAGGAAGGAAGCAAAGTCAGTGCGGAATAAGGAAAGAGATCCTTAAAGAGATTGTTAAAAACGAGCAGTGAGCATAGGAATTCGGAAAACAGAATCAGAGGTGTAAGAACAGGGAGATAGCGGCTGCTCTAGCCATTGACCCATCTTGCCAGAGCATATTTTTTAGCTTCTTACGTCCCTAAAAGAATGCAACATAAAATCAGGTATTTCTTCTTGCAATTTTACTTCTCTGGTCTGTTTTTACACCTTTCAGTTTTGATCGGCTGAATTTTTATTTTTTATTGAATTAATGAAAGACTTGATATATCTTAGAGATATATCATATTATTAGAATCATGAAGTTTATAATCTAACGCCTGCCCGCAATGAAATGAAGAGTAAAAGTAAAGTACTTAGCTATGAGAACTGCTCTGGAAGATAATATCCACTTGAAGAGGTTGGTAGAAATGGACAGAACTCCGGTATACGTATAACCGTATTTCTTAAAGATAACGAGCGCCTTGTCTACCCAAGATATGCAGTAAACTGTTGAAAAAGCTTGTGCGCGATCTACAGTGAACTAAAAAAATACTATTGAAACCCCTTGTGAACCGCATAAAAATAGGGTTATTTCCTCGTCCATTTATCCGTAAGGAGTAGTTTTTAAGATAGATTCCGCTATTTGTTCTTTTAAAGCCTTGCGCAATCATCTAAAATGAATCGATGTAGAATTATTGTAGTTGCAAAACATTTTGAATTACACTTTATGTATGCAATCATGGATCAAATTAAATTTTATAAATACGCGTTGTCTAGTAGGCACTCGTTATTTACCAGCAATTTTGATAACAAGCAATGACTATTAATGAAGAATTACATATGCTATGAGGTAACCAAAATGAGAAAGCGATGAAGTAAGAGAGAAATTTCTGAATAATATTCGCAGTAATAGGCGACGTCTTGTGCAAAACCATTATTAGAAAAATGGATTCTATTCTGATTAGAGCTCAGAATTGTGAAAGATAAGTGATCTATGATTCTAACGTGATCATATATGTCAATTTATTCCCATCAAATCTAAATTTAATTCGTGGATTAGGAAAAACAAACTTCTTAAAAAGCTGCGATCGAAAATATAGTAAAGAAACATCTCAGATATAAAAATTCGAGGGTCAGAATATTTTTGTAGACCTCGGCTGGAAGGAGGAGAAATTGGAGAAAGCAAGGGTCGTGGAATGGGAGGGTTCAGTGGTTCACCATCACGGGTCGCTCCCTTACACTGGCGTGCACGCACCCTTGCGTGGCCCAAATAATTCAAACGCATTTCACCCTTTCCTTTTTTTCAGAAACTCATCGCTCTCATGCTGTGGTAGCCGGACTAAACCGCATATCTATCATTCATGGAGATCTCCAAAGATAGGACAGTAATTGAGGATACAACTTCCTCCATTATGGTTTAGAAAAACGCGAAGGTAACTTTCTTCGTGCCTTCGCCACTAACGCTTCTTCTAAATTCGAGAATATAAGATAACGATTCCGTATTGCTATCTGTTCGTGCTTTCAAAACAATGATTATAAATATATTGATTTTTCCCTGAGTTTTCTGAAGCTTTTCTTTCCAAGCTGGGCTCCTTCGAACTTCGAAATGGAGATATCGAACTTCGAATGACCGTAAAAATGCAAGAGATGATAATTTACAGCACCCCGTTTCACGTGAACTGCTTCACAAACAACACACTTAACAATGCCTCTTTTTCGATACCTAGCTTCATCAAAAGGACTTCGATAATACAGGGTGATTCAAAAGTCTTGTTATTATTACGGAAAATCAGAACTTTTTTATTTTTAAACATAGATACATGAAACAAAGATGAAAATGTTACTAAATACATCAAGTTTTATTTGTTATCGCTACAGATGTTCAATGTGACCTCCATTTGAAGCACGGCACACATCTGCACGATAGGAGAATGGAGGTCACATTGAATATTTGTAATAATACAAATAAAACATGATGTATTTAGTAACATTTTCATCTTTTTTTCATGTATCTATGTTGAAAAATAAAAAATTTCTGATTTTCCGTAATTATAACAAGAATTTTGAATCACCCTGTAAATTAAAAATCATTCAATAAGTTTATCATTTGTTATGACCCATATTTTTTACTTCATCATAATTTTCCTCCTGCCATCTTGGTGTTAGATTTTCTAAGCTTTCTCAGAATGATTGAGTTAGATACTCAGACCCTTTATTTGGCGAGGTTAGTCCCGGTAGGCTCTAAACCACCTAACCTAATGCATTGTTTTAATACACGAGCATTAAATACCTAATGTTTAAAATAACACGGCAAAAGTTTCACAAAAATTTACGTGAAACTTTATTTATTTCTTTATTTATTTCATTAATTTTATAGTTATTTTATTTTATTTTTTAGCTGTTTTAACCATATATGTTATGGAGTTACAGAAAGTCACGGCTGATTCCATCGCTTTTGCGGCGAGAAATTTTCGCAACATAGGGTCGACAAAGAAAGAAAACACAATCCGGGGCAATGATTACAAAAAATGGAAAAAAAATAAAAAATTCAGTTAAATATTAAAAACAGTATAAGAGTACGTTATTTGTAATAAGTACAAAACGAAAATAAAAATTGGATTTTACATTGAAAGATTTGGTAATGAAAAAATTTAAAAAATAATAATCATATTATTGCATGTATAGAGACAACTTTTAAAATACTTCATTATATATTTAAAATATCGGTCTTTCTTCGTTTTGCAGTAATTTTCAATTTTTTCTTTTCCTTGTTCCAATCATTTTAATCGCCTTCTCTCTGCTCCATTCGTACTTTTCTTCTGTTCCCCGTTTTTGTCCTTCATTTAGCATAAAACTGAATGATAAGTTAATGGAATTAAAAACGATTTAAACTGTCTATTTGCGCTTCATTCTCCGTGTACTCATTAATTTTGAAAGAAGAACGGCCTGGTATTTAGTACAGTACCAGATACATTTCTCGAAAACACCGGGTACTTTTTGCTGTTATTCTATGCTATTATACAAGATCACAATGTGTGAGGTGATTCAAGTCACTCTTACTTCTTCTTATATATTTAAATCGCATGATATGAATGGCAATTTGGTCAGTCAGTTTTTAGTTGTGTTCGAAATTTCCATTTGGTACATCTGCGTCTTTCCCGTGAAGTTCTCATGAAATCCTCGAATACACAATGGTAGACACGAAAATGAATGGTGTACTTCATCAAAATCTTGGATGACGTGATTATGCAGTTTTCCTCTTTAGTTTTCCTGTTTCGAAACCGAAATCGTTGTCTCCTTCCTGTCATGCTTACTGTGCATTTTTGTAATAAATCAAAGATTACAAATGGAAAAGGAATTTTTTAAAGGAACAAAATTTTACAGGTCAAATATTAGTAGAGAGCATCGATACTTATTACTGCAGTTTTCTCATATGATTCATTCATGTATTTAGACATACCAACTCTCCTCACATCCTTCCTCAAATAAAGGGCAGATGAATACATTTTCATTTAATAGATAACTAGTAGTTTATAATACGTCTTCGATTTTTGAGGAATTATGATAAGTAACGTTAATGATCGTTCTTTTTCACTGGTGTAAAATTATCCTTGTAACCTTCAGTTCCGCGTTTTGGACTCTTATTTATTTTGTAAAACTGTAGCTCTTAGCATTAATTCCCCACCACTCGCCATTTGCCGATCCTCCAAAATAAATAAGCATTATATTCTCCACGTATTTCTAAAGTTATTTACCAATGGTCTAGTTTCGTGTCGTCTTTTCGCTACATATTCTTCAACATGGACTACGGTAATCTTATAAATTTCTTTCTCTATCTCGGGAAAAAATAGAAATGAATAATTCGTTCGACATTTTTATAGATAGAGTCGATGCAAATTCATGGATATTAATCCTATTTTACTCTTACAAATCTTATGGACAAATTACGATGTTGAACTTATTAGTTTACTAAAATATTTAAATTAGTGCTTTTGTTTTGAGTAAATTTCTGAGTAGGTCATTTCTCTTTTTCATCATTACGTTAAGGATATATGTACGTTTGAAGGAATTTGAAAATCCTTCATATTTTATTTTGCCATTAAATTTATCGCAGCCCAGGGAGAAGTGGCTCATTGGTGGTGATTACCACAATATACTTTCTTGATCTATTTTCTGTCCCAACCAAACCCGTCGAATCTGCACAGTTATAATTCTGGATATGAATTCTTTGTTATCGTATTTTACCCCGATGTTCTCTAGATCTAGCAACTCACTACTGTTCTTTTATCCGTCTGCAATCCTTTGGAAAAAATTAAGAGCTATGATTCAGAATACAGACCAAATTCAGGTTTTTCCATTACGCGAATGAAAGTCTCTTCACGAGAATATTCTTTTCTTTACCCTTTTCGATACTTCTTACGAGTAGAAATGGCGCGAATACTTCAGGCCAGTGAATGGAATTCGGGCCCGAAGTGAAAGTAAATACCTTTTATGCGACTTCTGAACTCCGGGTGTCGAACGCCACGACAAGAATTCAATGCAGCTCTGCCGTCGGTTGACACCGTTCAGTTTTTGATTCCCTCGTGGATCTGGAGCGAGACCATTGACGAACGGCGATTTTTTTCGTTCCTTTTCACTCGTCCAAATCTCCGTGCTGCGGCTTACGGCATCGATCCGGTGGGTGGAGAATGGGACCGGAGACGGAACGGCGCCGTTTTAGGGCGTCCGTCACATTGGCGTCGTCGAAAGTAATACCGTGGCGAGAGGGCGTCGTCACCTCCCAAGGCGGCTGCCGCTGCTGTTCACTTTCTTCTCGGATTCCAAGAGAAACATGTCATCGCCGCCGTCACTGATGGTGATTAAATTTTCAATCACAGGAAATTGTTTAAAGAAAAGGACCGTGTCTTGTGAAGTTAAGAATTCCGTAAAGTCAAAATTTCGTCGTAATCAACCACGGCAGGTTATACCTTTGATTTCCCTAGTAGGCAATTCTGCCCTCGTTAGGAAGCTGAACTCTAATGCCTAGGGGCGCTAGACAAGGGTATTTTAACCCGTTGCCGATCACCTTTTTTTAGTGAATGACTAACAAAGGTTTCTAGACAACAAGAAAATATCACAAAATTACTCGATGTTTCTAATTTTGCATTTCTTACTTTGCGTTTCATTTTGTTCTGGATTAAGTCAAACTGATAATAATCTTCATAAATAACGAGAAAAAAAGACATAGGTAAAAGGAGAGGGGTATGTAACCAAGAGGATGATAGTACGAGAAGGTATGGGAAACACTGGTATCAGGGGCATAGCAAGAATTTGTCCATTTGGAGGATTTAGTACCGTAGAGTGAACATTGCATTGCCAGGGGCAGCAATACTACATCCCAAAATATAATGAGAATATAAACTGATTTATTTTAACATATACCCTGCGAATCTACATTGGTGTCTGAATGGCATAATTGCAAGAGGTCCCACTCTCGCATGCTTTCGTTTATTGTTTGATCTCATGGGTGGGTTTAAACCCCCAAAGCCATCCCCTTGGCTATGCATCTGACTGGTATACACTATAATTGAACAGCAACAGGTATCAAATTTTTGAGGATATAACTTTACTTTTGAAAACCATTTAAATGCTCGTAAATCTCTCTTTTTGTGATTGTTGCCTCGAATATTGATACTTTATCAATTTTACTCCAACCTTGTCGGTGGACCTGAGAACCCTTTCGACATCGTAAGTTTTTACTCGTTTCTAAGCTGGTTTCCATCTCTAACGCAGCGCACCATATATATTTAAGTGTTAGATCATTTTGTGAAATACCGCGACTAATAGCCACAAAATGAGACGTTCAAGTAGTTTGAATTTGAGTCTATGCACATGTTTTGAACGGAGAAAAGAATGAGGGGAAGTCCGGGCGAGAATTGGGTTGGAAAACATTGGAGGAGAGTAAATGATAAATGAATGTGAAAGGAAAAGTCTCTCGGCAGGACTGAGGGAATTGATTAATCCAGAATGCTGAAAGTTCAGGTCAACAAGGAAATCAATATCTGTTCACTATTAGCGGCTTTCGACATCAGATAGGGTTGTTCCGTGCTTCTGTTTATTAGAAGGTTTTCAGATAACCGTAACTGTCATAAAATTTCTGCCATGATGTACGATAAATTCTAAATTATTTTAAAAATATTTAGAATTTGTACTAAACTTGTACAAATCCTCAAAAATTGTTATAATATCGTTTACCGGTTTCGGCGTTAGTCTATCATCCATCATCAGAACTGACAGGAACTACTATTCGCTGGATACCATTAATTACGATAAATTCTTATTAAATTTTATATTTAAAAAATCCCAGTTTTTGGTGGTCTCCAACTTCAGAAATAAGAATTAAATGTTCATTTAACTTTGCATCTTTAACGAAAAACTAATATTGCACTTTATTCCTCAAGCTTCCAATTGCACTTTCAGTGACTCGTTCTTCCTGTTCTTCTCTTCTACTTTCGCGAGAGACTTTGTATCTACCGCTCTTCCTTAAAACTCTCAGAGCAATCATTATTATGATGAGTCAACATTTATACCCTTATTCCATGTCCTTTTTTCCCGTCACGATAACTTTTTAACCGCTCCTCCTTTATATACCCTACTACGAAATGGCTAACCACGCAGCGGTGACCGGGTTCGAGTATCGGCTAATAGGATTTTCCTGGTTAGGCCATGGTTGTGCTCGAAAATAAATACAATTATTAAAATTGATGTAATTGGGTCCTTCCTTTTAACAATGAAATAGTAATACTCGTGAAATAATTTATTCTCAATCTCTAAACCAGTCTTAAGTATACCGCATTATTATTTTTTGAGGAGTTGTTATGAATTTTTTAAAGAAGAAATTGTCCTCAATTGTCGTCTTTATTATCTCATATAGATTACTCCTAATAAGCTATCTACAGAATTGTTGACAGAGGGGTTTTTGCAGTAGCTCTAGAGCAGTGTTTCCCAAACTTTTTCATGCTACCGCCCCCTTGGATCCATACCACCGCCCCCCAAATATGAAAATCTATGAAAATTAATATCCGTGTGGCCATAGCTGATGAAAGATAATAAGGAAATCACGCACAGCAGAGATGAAAATATCCACCAAATTATGTATGACAATTTTTTGATGTTGCATTGATGCCATAAAGCCAGTAAATCTCTACTGAGAAAGAAAGATGACAATGGGATAAAATTCTGTTTCGTCTAGCGCCTCCCCTAGATTAGACTAGCGCCCCTAGGGGGGCGGCATCGCCCACTTTGGGAATCACTGCTCTAGAGTAACGGTCGCCAACCGGTGGTCTGTGTACCACCAATGGTCCGTGGAAGCTTGTTGGTCTCTGAAGATATTTTGGTTTTATACGTAAACTTAACGTTTACTTTAATCTTAAATTATATTCCGAATCTCTATCGTGCCACCAATATTGGGTGGAAGGACAACAATAATCACATTGCAGTAATGATTGTGTAATTGTTTTATACTCGTCCTTACCTTAAAGAAAACTTTATATTAGTGGTCCGCGGGGTTCATAATTGTGAGTTAAATGTTCCGTGAGATGCAGAACATTGGCTTCCGCTGGTTTAGAGGAGTTCGCCTTCGGTGAAAGACGTTCAGGGTTCGATTCCCGGTGGGAAGCCATATGTTCGAAATGACCTCCGCTATCGAAGCACTTTTAGCAATTTCAATACTATGGAAGGTCTCACACCGGGTTGTTTCATTTTTATATCAACGCTTATGGATTATCGATTTTCAATCACCATTTAGGCGGGGAAAATCTCGTATTTCTCCCTTTATTTCATAAAAATTATCTTCAGATTATTCAACATCGTTTTTTGTTTAATTGGCCTCCATTCCTTACATGTGTCACGAGTCTCGAAATCCTAAAGACAGTCATAATTATGCTGCTTTGTAAAATACTGATCATTATGAAAAATATAGTGAGCTTGAGTATCTCGGAGGAAATCGCCTTTGTCAGCGAGAAATAATTAAAAATTAAAATAGTAGAATTCAATTAACTCAGTAATTAAATGAAGAAAAACTCAAAAGTGAGTGAACTTTCTTAACTTCGACGATTATTTCCTTAATTCCACTGGGTGCCATTTTCTCTCATGCAATATCATCCTAACAGCTTTTGATTTATTTTCGTATTTCGTAATAGAAAAAAATCCTGCTCTCCTTTGAGAATCTATACTGATTCCTAGCGACTTAGGCTCCCAGATAAGCATAGTGAACAACGCGTTCGACTTCAATGGAAGAGGTCCTGGGTTCGAATCCCGGTGTGGGATTACGTGCAAAATGACTTAAGCTGTCGAAGTACTTTTAACAAAACTGCTATACTATTCCTATCAGAGTTAGATAAAAGCTCCAAATAGCCGTTGTTTGCGAAGAAACTAACCGTTGGAGAATTCCCACCAGCGGGGGTTGGGGTTCTCCGTGGTCACGCTAAGCAAGTATTGTTCTCAAATTTATTACTCGTACTATTCCTATCCTCATAATTTTATCCGCCTGTTTGTTTAAGTTATATTATGTAATTTCTTCAAGTGTTTTTTTTACACAGAACATTGAAGAAACAACAGAATTTGGATAGAAATGTTCGTCCCCCTGCCATACGAATCCTGCGGTTTGTAGGGCAGATCTGAGTAATCTTCACATGTGTGAGGTCCACGAGTGATATCAGTTTCCATGTCATTCCGTTTGATTAAACTTCCCTATTTATTTCTATCTGCTTTTTCCGAGTAGTGAAAGCTCTTTTTCCAAGATCATCATTTTTCTTATTTTTAGACCCTCATCCCCTACATTCTACAAACATTCTTTCGGTTACCCTATCCCTTCAGAGAAATACGCTTCGCTGAAATAAATCATTTTATTCCGTCTTGTCTGACGCATTCCCTCTTAGCTCCCAGTTCTCCCTTTTCTCTGTCCTTTTAGCCCTTTTCTATGCATTAGTACATCTCGTTCTTATGAAATCACCATTAATAGCTGGATTTCTAGATATCCAAGTGGGTTACGCCTTCGACTTTTATGAAAGCGGTCCCGGTTCGTTTCCCGGTGGTAGCCTATATGTATAAATGTGTGATGCAATTTTTTCGAACCAATTTGGTATTATATTGCAAAATGCATGATTTAAGTAAAAGTTTGAAGAATCATTCTCAAAATCAACAAAGCATATTAAAATAGTAAAATTAATCTTCTTCCGAATTGAATATACTTTGTTCCTCTGACTTTATATTGGACAACGAATCTAATATATTTGGCAGATTTTTTTTGTTGGCCACCGATTGAGAGAAAACTGGTAGGTCAACATGGGTTGGATGTCATGCTTTTTTAGGGTCTTATTAGTAATATTCGTCAACGAAAGAACCGCTTAAATAGAATAGGCGTTTCTTTGCCCGAACTGGGTAATTAATGCGGTTGTCAGAATGTCTGCGCTGTCTACCGGTATCTGATGTAGGTACTGATTTAATCTAACTTAAAAAATATTGTTTTCCCCGCTAAATTATATACAAATCCTCTATGTGTAGTACGGGATAACGATCGGGTATCGACGTATGGACGCCCGTACGGACGCCATGGTGTACGCGACAGTGGGCTGTATTAAGATTCGTCAGTGGACAGATTTCGCCGTGTGCAAAGACTGATAGCTTCCAAGTCGAAAGGGGCGTAAAATAAACAATTCTCCTTTCTCGGCTAGGAAACCGAGGCCTTCTGGCGCGCTGAGGAAGCGAAAGAAAAAGTGGCAAAGAGAAGAAGCAGAGATGCGATGAGATCACGCTACGGGATAAGATCGTGGGCGAAAAAAGGATATGGCACGCGCAGGCCGTGCTTTCCGCGGTTTATGAACGACGGATGCGAATTTTATGTTTCGTCATCCAGATTCGAGAGACATCCCGCTAAGGGCGTCGGGAAGTCGCGTTTCTCATGAAGAAGACTACCGTATCCGTACTCTTATCAGAAGGTCAGATATGGGTGAGGTCACTGTTCCATATCTCTGTGATTCACTTCGCTGGATGAATGGTTACGTTTTTGTTGTTAAAGTGGGACATTGTCGATGAATAATAACGAAGCAGATGCTTAAAAATTAAGGTAGCTTGACTCGTTGTATGTATTATCAGTATAAGACGAGTGCGACTCAAATATTCGATTTACACGTCACGTGTCGACTCTAACATCTTCCTTTTTAAGTTTTGACGCAAGTCCTTCTACTAAGTTAAGTTCAGGTTAATAACTGTACTAAATCACCTCCCATATTCCTTCTTCCATCAAAGATAGATAATTTTTCCGTGAAATTTACTTAGAAGTCATCATTCCAGGCTAGAGAAGAATAGATGACTGTAAGATGTGCTTTAAGGAAGATTGATGGGTAAGAATGAAGAGGAAAGTTCAGCAAAGGGTATATGGCCAAACATACATTAATAATATACTCGTATGATATTGACCTTCGTCACTATAATGACGGCTCATATGGTAAATGTGTAAAGTTAGAGAGAAATAAGTGGTTGTTGGGAAACATCCACGAAACTATGAGGTTGACGAGGTAAAGAAGGCATGGGATTCACACGAGGTGGGAATGAAACACCAACGAAACATATTGTAATAACAAAAGATTGAAAGAAATTAATGACAATATGCAATAATTCAAAATATGTTTAATAAGTAATAACCCCCATGACATATGACGGCAAAATCTATTGAATCTTCAAATCAAAGGTTACGAATCTTCCATGTGACAAAGACAGAAGCTGAAGAAAAACTGAAAACTGATATTCCATTATTAACAAGGTGAAAAACAAACTTAACCAGAAATTTTGGCACATCAAACGAGAAATTCCAAGATGGCTATCATTCTAGAGATTTATGTGGTATTCTCTGTAACGAGAAAGATCGTTTTTTAGTTAAGATTTATTTTGTTGACACGATTTATTTCGGAAAGATCAAAAAATATACCGTAAATTTACTAGCATAAGTTGTTGGAACGGCACATCTGGAGTAAAGTGATTTAATATACATACCACTAACACAAACAAAAATCTAAACTTTGGGGGGATTCATATTCGAGGAAGATTAATCGAAAGATTCTTATCTGGAAGAAACAGCGAGCGATCAGGATGATGCTAGAGGAAGATTCAGAATCGTCATAAACAAATGTGCAATTTAAGAGTAAATATCTTAAGGTACTTCAACCGATGAACCCAGTGAACCCGCGGAACGATACTTAGCATAACTTCCATATAGCAATGGAAGTAGGTTAAAATACCTATTTGAGTCATTAGGATTTACATCCTCATGCATAATCACGAATGTGGCGTGTTGGGAAGATGTCTGCCGAGTGGATCGAATTCTTGAATGAGAAACGAGGTTAATGGCTTCGTCTTGTGGAGCAAAGATGTGGATTTTTGGGGAAGGAATGGTAAGGATGAGAAAGGATAGGAAGAAGAGTGAGGGAGACTAGAGAAGGATACAAGTTGGGGGAGGAAGGGAGAAGGTTCCGGTACCAATCCATCGCCGACTCCGTTCCGGTCGAAGAAAGCGCTTTATATAGAGGATGAGGGATGAGTGTGTTTGGCCAAATGTGGAAGAAGCGCATGTGCCTTGAGAGAACAGGATAAAAAAAGAGGTATCTACTGAGTACGTATCTGCTGCATTGCGAATGCCGCCACATGACAGGAAACAGGAGGAAAAGGTTTAGTTTGTCATGAAAATGTCATGTCACCTTCTGACAAACCAACAAACCATTGTATTAGTAAAGAGGATCAACAATAATAGAGGCAGTAAATAAATCAACGAAAAATTATTCCTCAGCGAACTGTGATAATTTGTCTTCTTTACATAAATATTGAGAAAATAAACGGTGAAAGAGACAAATTATGTTGAAAATATAAGGGTTTAAAAGCAAAATTTAATCGTTTTGAAAAGTTAACAATAAAAGAACTTGTCAACGAAAAACGGACATGAAAATTTAGTCTGATGAGACCGGGACTCGAACCAGGATCTCTAGGTTTGTCTAAATGGTCTGGCCGGATAGCTTAATGGGTAGAGCAGCCAACCGGAATTAGGGGGATCCGGGTTCGAATCCCGGTGTCATCAAACTTATTACATATACGATTATCCTTCGGAATTTTTCCTATGCACGCCTTTACGTGCCAAATCTCCCTTTTCTTAGAATGGTAACTGATACTTCAAAAGACGAAAAATTAAGGAAAGGAATTCTTGCATTGTATATAAAAGTTTCTGAAGTTATAAAGTGTATTGCTAACATGTTATCTGCTGATTGCTGCTTTCATATATTCAGCAATAGTGTTATTGCTGACTCTTTAATTGGCTAATGCACTATTACTTCACCTTCAGAAATCACAGTTAAGGAAAGGAAGCAAAAACTCATTAGTCTTATAATTTTCAGTCGTTTAATCAAGGTGTTTTGTTTCAAAATAATTCACCGAAGTTTTACATAAACAGATTACAAAATTGAGATTCCAATTATCTTAGTCTTTCTTTCCTTGTTTGCCTCGTGGTTTCCCCAATGACTACGCTTTTCGCCTGGAAAGCCCCATCAAACAACTCTCCCTTATTCTAACGTCCTATACACTTCCGGACTTAAATTCGGACCATTCTTTCAACTGCTCCCCTCTTCTGCCCCTCGCCTTCCTCTCTGTCTTATGTTAGGAAGCACCTTCTACTCTCCCGTCTCCCTTTTGTTTACGTCTTTTTCCCTCCATTATTCTCCGAAGTAGTAAGAACATTAGTTCGTGGCGTCAGTGAAAAAGCCTATTGTCGTCTCAAAGACAAGGAAATGCCCAAATTTACGTCTTCGGTGCTAGTCGGGAGTTTTACGATAGAAATTATACAAAGATTTTGAACTTAGTTTTTAGTAAGTAGCGAGCTCGGAAATCTTTCTTTGCCACTTGTAAACGCTTAAATGCAATCTGAAACGCAAACAACTACGCCGCCGTGATGAATTAGCAAAATTCGGCTATTGCTGATTTCTTATAAATTTAGAGAGAATACTATTTTTCAACCTACTGACGTGTACATTAAAATTGATAATAGACAACAGAAAATATTCTGAATTGATCGATAAATTGTTTTCTCCATAATTACAATTATATTTTGTTTTTCAGTTAACTTGCTTCGTTAATTTATGGAATGTATTGGACAAAACTAACAAAGCACTATTTCAATAAATGATGGTTCATCTCGATTTTATGTTCAATTCCACAAATATGTCTCTACGCGGACAGCATTATCGTTTGATATATGTTATTTAAAATTAATATTCCTTTACATGTGGGAAACTGATAACACAAATGAACATTAATTTACCTCTTATGGAGAAATTGTTAGACAAATAGTTTCTGAAGCATAAGGATACTTGCAATGAGAGGAAATCAGTCCAAATTATCCCAAAATCCTAGAGATTTTTTTCATGGTCATTGAATGTTCAATATTTTTTGCTCCGATGAAGGAGAAAATTGGTGTAGAGCTTCATACTACTCGGATAGAATGGAGTTCACACCTCAACACAATGGAAAAGTCTTCGAGGAGAGTATGCTACGACTGAAATAGCTATACGGAACGGCTCTCTGTTGTCATGGAAGAAACGATATAGCTGCGTGGTTATGGGCATGCGAGTATTTTAAAATAGGAAAATAGATGAGATTGAAGGCAGCGACCGAAAATTTTGGCCAACTTTCTCTGAATTTCGGTTCATCACAACGAATGCTATATAAGGTATACATCACGTTTTCGTAAATTGTGGTAAAGCTTTTCTTACATCTTAATCGCATAGTTTTGCGACTTTCAGATAAAAACATTAGATAAATAATGATAAATAGTTCATGTACATGATGGAATAGTAGCCGATGGTACTGCATTAGGTTCCAGAGAGTTTATCTTGTTGGAATTTGTCGAACGTTCAATTATAAGACGTATCCACAATTGTAGCTGTTTTTATCGGATGCTTGCATGATTAATTAATTAATTATTAATTAAACGTATTTTAAATGATTTGGTTAATGTCAGCCGTTGGTATTAGAATACTATTTTCTCTTTGGTACATTTTCGTGATTTAATTTCGTATCAATACAAGTTCTAGGGACTATTGTTACAACTTCAATGAATTAATTATTAATTTTTATTGGGACTTTATTACAAAAATTAAGAATTGCAATCCTATCTCCAGGCAAAGATGACCCATGATGGGTACCCATATCCATGATTTTCATTGCATCACACTATTTTATTTGCACGTTTTTAGCAGAATGTCTATTCTATTGACTGCTCTGTTTGCGGTTCTGCAGTAGATTGACTATTCCTTAAAAGTATTCAATCTTGAGAAGTTTCCCAAAAGCATCCTTAAAGTTGTTAATGCTACCTTATTTTAATAAATAAATATTTTCCATTCGACTTTCAGCAAAGGACAGTAAAAGGAATCTCTCATTTAGTTTTATCTCAGTCTTGATCATTGTTCTAATCATATGATGATTACCGATATATGAATTTTAATAATAATATTTTAATTTAATAATAGCATTCATTTTAATTCCTTTATAATAGATGCGTGGAAATTGTATCTCAAAGTGCATTCGAAGTGCTGAATTCCCGTGGTGTTCTTCTACTCATAGAATTCTGGCTCAGGGAAGAAAGAAAAGGCGAACCACCTCACTCCCCATCTTGCTTAGTCGCTTCCTTCCTTCTCCGAAGCCTTCTGTGGCCAACTGAGGAGAGGATAAGGATCCAAGCTAACTTATCAGGAAAGATGACTTATCAGTCAGACAATCTTCATATAGATTCCTCTGAATATTAAATTCGATATTTTCGGGGAATTTAGGTAGCTCAAGCGTTTTGGAGAAATGGTTTAGGTCAACCTTTACAATAATGCCTTCAAAAATTTCCGTACCATGATCGAACCCTCGCAGCTGGAAAGTCATGTCACTTCAGTCATATCACTTTTCTTCTTTCTATCAAATTATCTTGTCATTCTATACTTCCTCGGTATTTTGTCATCATCGACAAGCATTAATCCTCGATTACCTCCGGAGATTAATCCCCCAGACAGGTATGGAATCCGATTCCCGCCCTTGCATCCCGTAACACGGCACTTATTGGGTTTATACAGTGGGTGTGGGAAACCTTGGTAAAGAAGCGTAGTGTACCAGGGCCGCGTGCCCATTTCCGTCCATTCATACTCACGAATGAACGTAGAGCGTGTCGCCCGACGACGCCCGGGTGTTGTCCCCAAAGACACCAATTATTAGGATGTTTCCCGGATGGCATCATGGGAAGGGCGAGGTACGCCCCATTCCCTTTCCCCTCACCTTAGTCTGTTTTTTTCGTTGGGAATTCCCTCAATTCTCTACATTGAGGGCAGAGTCATCTTTGACGAAGAACTAAAATTAACGAAGCGAAATTTCCGATTACCTCTCGCGTCATTTCGGCTGATAAACTTAAATTTAAGAAAGGTTTGGATTTCATATATGTATACCTTATTTCTATATTATTATAACGAGAATACCAAAATATCTATTTATCGCAAACGTATGGCAAATTTTGTGTTGTTTACTTTTTACCTATATATTGTGCATACCTTTAGTATATTATAACTTTTTTACTTATGCATTTTATCTATGCCTATTATATACCTATTGCAAACACAAGTGCCCCGCGGAAGATTATCTCCTAAGATGTTATCCATCTAAGATGGGCTCCTCACTTTGCCTGTAGATTTTTCTATTGATGTTCTAACATTACTAATCAATTCAAATCTTTTCTATTAAAAATCAAACAATTAATTACTACCTACCCTGAAAAATACCTAGATTCCCTGAAGATGTAAGAACTTGTTTACTGAGGCTGAGAAAATTTAGGCTAAGTGAAAATACACAAAGTCCATAGAAATGTTCGACAGCTCATACGTTGGAAAAAAGAAAGAATAAAATCCGAACTGTACTCGTAATGGTAGTCAATGGAAAGGCTACATTAAATATTTTCTTGACAGTAAAACTGATTAACGTGAATAATTTTACTTATCTTTTTCACCTCATTTTCCGGAAGAATCTAAGCTACATTTTGCGCATAAAGCGCGTCGCAATAATAACATAAAATCCCAAGGAAGGATGGACTTGAAAAAAGTCTGACGGGACCGGGAATCGAACCCGGGCCTCCCAATTGCCGGTCGGGTGCTCTGTCCGTTGAGCTATCCCGGCAGAACATTTCTCCAAGCCATTC
>KZ308768.1:83115-130668 GCA_000376725.2 Ladona fulva | reverse complement strand
CAAATCCGGGATTTCATCCCCATTCTATTACACGCAGATTAAAGCCCTCTGAAAACGCTGCGTACGACGAAAATTACCCAAAGCACGCCCGACACAACGGAGCTTAAGTTGCGGAGGAAACCTCTGAGTTGCGATCAGCCGAGCGAGAGGCTTTTCCCTCGAACCCCGCCCTCGAGACTCCGAAGCCCTCTCAATGCACTGCGTCTCCTCATACCATAACTCGCCTCCTTTCGGTACGCAGGTGCTCCACGGAGACAGGATGTCGTCTGGAGTGCACCGTGGGCAAGTGTCGTTGGATGACTAAGTGCTAAAAAAAGTAATTTTTTCACGCGGGTTCCTGTACGGAAGCACTCTACATGCACGCTCTCGTACGATCTCGAGCTGGGGCTATTCACTCGACTTTTATACATCATTAAAGGACGCATTCTTCGGGTCCATCGAAAGAACCCTCGGTTATAGTTTCTTCTTCCACTAGGAGGTACCCATCCGTGGAGACTGTTGGGATAGTCATGGCATTGCTTCTTTGTCATTCATGGCATGGAAAAGGGTAGTTTGTGCTCTATCCAGGAGAAATGCTTGTACACAAGCACATTCAGATTGCTCTGATTTCTTGCAGGGAGCATGCGGCAGGGAATCTCTGTAGGTAGAGGGTTGATATCAGGGTACGACGCCTTTTTAATTCCGGCTTCCCTAGATGATGAAAAAACTTTAATTTCAGTATAATTTGATACACAACAGCAAATTTTTTCTGTAAATAAATCACTGCGATAGTGATAAAACGTTCTATGTATATTTTCACCGCATAACACACCAATTTTTTGCCCATCACGATAGAATAGTAATAGATCTCGATTTATATTTTAAAATTTCGCTTGATTTACTCTGAAAAGAAACTAAAGATTCGCTTAATTTGGTATAAAATCAGCTAAAAACCAAATTAAAATATGAAAGCTTGAATTCGCTTTATAAATCTTTTCTGGTTATCAACTCAAAGTAACGCTATTTTGTTTGTACATTAGTCGAAGATTTTATGCTGTGGGTACGTGGAGGGTCTACCGATCAAAAATTGCTGCATAGATTGCAAGACTGAGCTAAAGCAGAAAAAAGTCGCTAAAATAAGGAATGTTCCTAATTATAAACTTCAGTCAATAAATATCAGTCACAATGGGTTATTACAATTTAAACAAATATCGTAATAAAATTGATATATGCGGTAACTTATTTAAGTACATTTTATCACTATTTGGAATTCATCACTTCTTGTAAAAGAGAAATTAATCTTTGTCAGGTACAAACGACACACCCCCCGCAAAGCGGCCCTGGTCCATTGACGCGATTAGCACGATTATTTCAGGGCGGGTTAACCTTCCATTTATTAGCATTTTAGTGAATAATGTACCAAGGGAACATGCATTTAACATTTACTGCTTCATTATGTGTATTTGTTTTTATTATACATTGTAGAGGACATTTTTCAAGTAATTATTGAGGTATCATCGCGGATCCCTCGTTAGGGCGTTCCTATTCAGAGCGCAACCTCAAATACTACAGTGTACATACGAATATCAGTATTAGATTCGTTCCCTTCAGTTCTTTGAGTAAATAATGAATTGATTGAATGAAGAAAACAGATTCAATTGAATGTATGTGTGTGACAAATCGGAATACGAAGGAACTAATCTAGCAGTTGTTACGGTCTGCCTGTATAATATTCCGATTGATTGGAATTCCATTTACAGTACTTAACGACCTTATATTTTCTGCATTTTTATGTCCTGGCACATCGTCATTATGCCTTAGGAACTCTACTCCGAATTGTTTTAGTATCATGTAACAGCGGTATGAATGCTCTTCATGAACTTAATATGTCTATAAAGATTGAACTGGAGAAATGAAAAGAAGAGAGAACTGATGTTCAATGACATCCATATATTATGTGCACGGGAGGTTTTTGGAGTGGTTTTCCTCCCGTCTTTAGGAGAATTCCGGACAGATGTCATTATTATTTTGTCACCATTGACCATTGCCACCTGGTCCACCGACCAACTTGCATGATTTATTAAATTAATTAATCATGCCGATAAAATATTTATACAAGTGTTACTACCACATTTATATATTTCTACTTCAACACCTCTTCATACCGTTCCTTCGGTAGCTCAGTTGGTAGAGCGGTGGACTGTAGAGGAATGTATTTGCAGATATCCATAGGTCGCTGGTTCAAATCCGGCCCGAAGGAGTATTTTATGAATTTTCCATCATTACTTACATGTCGTTTCTTATCCTTTACTAGTAGCGAATACTCCGAAATACTCTTCTAAATGATGTAGTCAAAAGTATTTTTATCCTTTACTTTTTTGAAATTTTCGCTGATAAAGAACGAATACATTCGTTTAGGTCGAAGTTCTATTAACGTTAACAATAACAGAGGGATTTTCTTTGAAGATAAAGCATAAACAGTCTATCTGTGCTTGTTTTCAGCTCTTACTTCTCACCAGTAACAATTATAATGGACCTGCATATAATCGAAAATTAATGAACCGCTTGTTATTTTAATCTTCTTCCCATGTTTCGAATTTATTCCCAAAAAACCTTATCGCTTAAGATTTTCAGGGATCTTATAGCTAAGAGAGAGAGAGAGAGAGGGAATCCTTAGGCAATGAACCCTAGTCTTTTGACCAGGCTTTCTCCCCAGTTTACATCGATTTGACTCCGTGCCATCTAGGGACAAGCTCTAAATCGAAATTTTTCAAATGCGGATGACAGCTTCTTCCTTTTGACCCATGCCTCTTTAGCGAATTGGATTTCCTCGACCATCATTTCTCCTGACAGCCCCAAAGCACTTTCGCAAAGGAGTGGCACGGCGCCTTGCTCTTCCTCTCACATCCGCATACAATGAATCGAAACCGTCTTTTGCTTTGAGCTGGATGTCACTTCCCTGTGCAACGGCAGTTTCTAACAGGAAATTTTTCCACAATCCCGGGAAACCCGATCTCTTGGCCAAGCAATTGCTTTTTGACTGATCTCCTCCGCGGGATAGTTTCCTAGAAGATTTTTTCTTTCCCGTATTTTCGAGACGTTTTTGAAAAAAAATTAATTTGAGTTCGCTAAAATAATTTACACGGTGGTTATCTCCATTGACCTTGGAACCATCGCCTGCGATTGTATGAAACAGGATTTCATAAAATGTAAAATATAGGTTATCTAAAATGCTTACCTGTCTATAGAAAGGGTTCAATCGCCAATTATCGGGAGATCATCCACATTGATTGTTGATTGGTTTATATTCTTCTGCATTCCAAAGCTATTTAATGCTTCAGCTGCAAAGTTTTATATGCTATGATAAACGGTGATTCATCGTACACAGAAATGCACCTTTAGAAAACTGTTGTAAAATATATAAAAATTACTTTACATTTTGCATAAGCTAAATGTGTAAATGAATTTGGTTCTTTCAAACAAATGCCTTCTTTTTCCAGAGTCCATCTTTTCTCCAGCTCGTGCTAAATAAATACGTAGTTTTTAAAAGCCAAACAATACTCTTAACTCCCAGATCTCTTCAGAAATGATTTACTTATTTTTCAGCTATCCTTCGTTGCTGTCATTCTTGTCATTACCGGAAATATTCAACTTATAATATATATAAAGTTCTGTATTTTGTTGAATATAAAGAATTTCCACACTCTTTATATCATATTTATTTGCTTTTCCTCCTTTTCCTTTCTATTTTAACTGAAATTGAATCAACTGATTCTCAATGGCTCTTTTATACTTTATTTTTTCGGTATAAATACCACTAGTGTAGATACGAAGAATTCAGACACACGAGAAACCACCGAGTTATTTTTATTTTGAAGTTATTTGAAAGAGTTTTATGACACTCTGACCTCTCTTAATATCACTCTTGGAATTTTGATCTTGATATTGCAAGATTGCATGACTTTCCTCCCGGCGGAACTTTATAATTATTCCTCTTACTTCACGTTGGTGATGCTCAAAGGGTAAAATCAATCTCAGCATATTCAGGCGCTATTCCAGATCACTATCTGCATTTTGGTTCTAGGAAAATTCATTCTCTTCATGTTTCACCTCTGGATTTATCTCTCGTAAATTCTCTGCAATCGCTAATAATGGATGGTGATTTTCTCTCTGGGTTTACAATCCGAAATATGTGCCTTGAAGAACGCGAGGGGCTATTTTCCAGGAACAGCAACCACTTTGAGACGCAAACAAATTGACTCAGAAGGGAGTGTGAAGAAAGTATGGAAAGATTTTCGCTAAAAATAGCTGTAAAAATCGTGAATGATTGTCAGGGGTTTATGAATACCATGCCCACTAACAAGTGAGATTTAAGCTCTTAAAGTTATTATAAACGAATCAGACCTCACAAATGATTCAAATAATTTCTGTGCTAGAATGACTAGAGACTAAGTTTCAACGGAAAACTGCTTTCGCAGCTGTGGGCATAGAGAACTATTTTTGTTGACTGAGTACTCAGGAAACCCTCTGGGAGGGGTGGTAAAACTTTTTCATTGGAAGGTCCCATGTTTCATTCTGCCGCGTACGGAGCAATGAGGCACTTGAGTGGCGTATTCATAACACTCACGAAGTTCAAAATCTATATTGCACGGGGAAAAATGATTTTAATCACCAAGAGAAGCTAGGTATTTTTATCTCCTCCAAGTATCTCCATTTCATTTTCAATGGACGTAATTCACGATATTTGGAAACAAAATTAATCCAACGTGTAAATTTCTTTCATGAAGTAACGATAGGGTCTCATTTAACGACCAAAAGGCCATATATGCGGTCCAGAAACCTCAGGTTGTTATCTATCCTGTAGTGTTCCTCAAAACTTATTCTCTTCTTATTTTTGACTTTCACGAAAAGATATTATCAATATTTTCGTCTCACATCATATTATCCCAAATTCTTTGAATGCCAACATAACGATTTCTTCCCTTTTCTTTCATTTGAGTGAAATATTCTGATAACAATAAAAAGAGCGATATAATAAAGAATTCTTTTTAAAGATCTTCTTTCTGTTGTTAAGTTACTTACAACTGTGCTCGCAGAGATTTAAAGATATTCATGAGCATAAGTATGTACATCTGATCATCATAACTTTCGAAAAAATGTATCTCTCTGCTTCAATGAGATGATTAGTATGTACTAAAGGCAATTCACGGATGAGAATTTTTCAATGACACCAAACAAAACCAATCAACTACTTACTAATTGTCAATTGTTTTACTTTTAAGTAGGTGACATCAGCATATATTTAAATTAACGCTTGTGAGATTGAAGAGCATAAAATAGGTATTGGTGCTGAATAAGAATTTATTAATGGTGAGTCATTATTCATCACTCAAAGAGTATTACGAACTGCATAGTATGATAATGTATTAAGAAGTAGTATCACCCAATGAAAGTTTTCAAGCATCCAACAAAGTTTACATATCCAACAAAGTTTTGATATAATTTTGATAGTTATAATTTTAGATTACTATTTCGAACTTTTATGTAAAATCATCTTATTTATCATCCGATTTTTTTGCATCTGTAAGCTTTATTTACAGAAACCTCAGCATTTCTTGCCAGTGAATCTCCAATACATAGGTTTTTCTTTCTCTCGAGAGGCATCACACATTCATACTGGCCTCCCGGAAACCCCCGATTTCCTCCAAGTTGGATTTCTGCATCGGTGTGGGACGGAAGGGCGGGTAAATAAGAGAGGAAGCAAAGCATTTATCATAAGTAAGAATTTATTTTAATTAATTGGAGCTCATACATATTATACGTCGTCTCAGAAGACGGTTGAGGTGAGGTGACGTCGGGCGGATGCTTTGGCAGATGAGAGGAGAAATGGGTGTTGGCGCACACACTCCACTGACCCAACAGACGATAGAGATTCCAGCGAAGAGGAGAAGAGATGCGGGCTTTCTTGAGGAATAAAAACCCCTTTTCAGGACTCGGCATCTGTTTTCCTTCCCTTCCACTTCTCTTTTATTTTGGGACCAATCCGTCCATCGACCGGAATTTCCGTTTCCACGGCGCGACGAGAAAAATAGAAGAGGATAACGACTCTCCTCGGAGTCTCCGTAAGGAACTCTCGGCACATGAAGACGGCCGCTGTTCCGTGACCAAAACAGCGAGCGTGATGACCGCTTTTTGCAGTCATGCCTCGGGAATCGTATTCGCGGGACAGGTAAGTGTGACGGAGTTATGTTTCTCGAACGTGTGCATTCGGATGAGCCTCCGGGCACGCATATCGACGCCGGATGCCGTCCTTCTCTTTTTTTCGTAATTTCTCGTCGGAGGCGCTAAAATCGTTTGTTCTTGTGGACCGTCCGATTGTGACCGCATCCCTCCGCAGATCGCGGCTGGATTTTTCCTTCTATTTTTGGTCCAGCGCACGCGAATATTCAAACGATTCTGGTGTTTGCCCCCTCCTCGAGCGGCCTTGTTTTTTGGTGCGGTTTGCAGATTCGACATCCGTATCTTTTAAATGTGCGAGTTTTTGCTGCCTAATCTATCGCGTAACGTCATCCACGCAGGCAAGCTCTGTTTACTTCCGTAAAGAAGCTAAAAAAATTGACGCGAAAAAGTTTGTAATTAAGATCTGACGAAAATAGTCGAGATGCTTCTAGAACTTTCCTCTATGACGGTGGGGGGCGGAAAAACTATTTTACGGAAAAAACGATTATCTACTATTGGACGAATCAATTTTACGGAATGAGAGTGAAAGTTGTATATGATACAAATATATTTGGTTTCCAGCTGTCTTTTTTTCAAACCTTAATTGATATTCATCAATAATACTCACTGTTCCCGTATTCACAACTTCGTGGCAGAAATTTGTCTTCCGTTCCTTTCCAATAAGTTATTGCATAAATTATCTTACATTTTTGATATGGTTTCTCAGTTCTGCCTTTAAGTAGAAAAGGAAACGCGTTTCTTTGGGATTCTTTTCGATGTCACCAATCCGACGACGAGTGCACGAAATGTTGATTTTAGCACTCATATAATACCGTTTCGCCAATATGCATGGAAATTTAGTCCCTCCTGTTTTCTCTGCATTTTCAGCACTCGGAGACGCAATGATGAGATATGACTGTCATTGTAATTGATCACGTGTCAGATGTTTCGCACGTACGTAAAATTCTCGAACGTTATTAATTTCTTCTTCGAATTGGTTTGTTGCGTTCTCTTTTCCGTGACATTTCAGCATTATATTATTCTCCAATCAAGAAAAGGCAGAAAGATAAGCCGAAATTGATCGCGTTATAAATTGTGGGTTTGTAGTTCGCTTGTCTTAGATCTTCCGATCGAAGTTATCTCCCACATCATTATGGATTTCTTATAAGATATTAATCGCTTACGTTGCAATGGGGATAAATATCTCATTCAAATTCTTTGTTGCCTCGATAGTGTTACCAGTCATTTTCCATGCTAATGAACTGAAACCGCGATCAAATTTTACAAACTGAAAAATTCATGCCTTAGCAAGATTCGAACTCCTAATCTCTGAATTGGAAGGTAAATGTGGTCGCCGCTTCACCAGTGCAGTCGGTTAACTGCGTTATCCGCTGAATCACTTTCATCAACTTTCAACAGACAATTTACCCGGAAAATTGCTCGCGTTGAAGTATTCCTACTGCAGAAAGCCATCTCGTAGATGAATGCTCCCTCCTCCCTCTTCATCCTCCCCCTCTGCCCCTCCCCCTTTGGACGCCCTCTAGTACTCGTCACCCTCGTCAGCTTCTCCCTCCACGGAATCCACACCCACTTCCTCGTAGTCCTTCTCGAGAGCTGCAAGATCCTCCCTGGCTTCGGAGAACTCTCCTTCCTCCATACCCTCGCCGACGTACCAGTGGACGAAGGCCCTCTTAGCATACATGAGGTCGAACTTGTGGTCGAGACGGGCCCATGCCTCGGCGATTGCTGTGGTGTTGCTCAACATGCACACTGCCCTCTGCACCTTGGCGAGATCTCCTCCGGGGACCACAGTTGGGGGTTGGTAGTTGATGCCAACCTGTTACAATTAGAGATTTAAAAGCACATTGAGATATAACTGTTGCATCAAGCCAACCTCATACGGGCCCCACCTCACCGATAAAGCGTACAAAAATAATAACCCAGTGAAACTTCCGCGCTATGCACTTTTTATATTCCCGTAATATAAATTAGTACCCTTTCCGACTAACCAGGACAAAGTTGATTCGGCTTAGGATAGCTATAGCACACTCTATTAACGATTTTACACTAACGATAATATGTCCGACAAGGTGAAAATGTAACCATATCTTTGTCATCTAACTATTTGTACATACGAGGTTTTTTTAATGTTCACTCTACCCAGATTCGAAAGGAGCCTTCTTTCCTTCCAAGATGTGTGGTAGAATTTCTGAGGAAATAATTTCTCAACAACCAGTCTTTATGTGACATATTTGCCGATAAACATATGTATCTTAAAGATACCGATTCAATTCTATTTCTCTAGAGCGCCCCCAAAGACTGATACTTAAAGTGCATCGTAAACAAAAAGTAGCAGAAATCGATAAACTTCGATATTATATAAGTGAAATTAGGAACTTTATCATAGAAAATGAATCTAGTTATCTAATTTTTGGTCTATGCAATTTAGTGCGCGAAAAAAATAATGCATCATTCCAAAGGGGACGAAGGACTAAAAATGTAGGCGTAGAGAAAATCTCTATGAAAATCTCCATTTAACACTTTTTTATATTTAAAAGCCAATGATGTTAACAGATGTAATAAAAATCTGTAAATAATCAGCACTTCTCGTTACCTTAAAACCTGTTGGACACCAGTCCACGAACTGAATGGTCCTCTTAGTCTTGATCGTAGCAATGGCAGCGTTGACGTCCTTCGGAACGACGTCACCTCTGTACAGCATGCAGCAGGCCATGTATTTGCCGTGGCGAGGGTCGCATTTGACCATCTGATTGGCCGGCTCGAAGCAGGCGTTCGTGATCTCCGCAACAGTCAGCTGCTCGTGGTAAGCCTTCTCAGCAGATATGACAGGGGCGTAAGTGGCGAGAGGGAAGTGGATCCTGGGGTAGGGCACGAGATTGGTCTGGAACTCGGTAAGGTCAACGTTGAGGGCGCCGTCGAAGCGGAGGGAGGCTGTGATGGAGGAGACAATTTGTCCGATGAGACGGTTGAGGTTGGTGTAAGTGGGGCGTTCGATGTCCAGGTTTCGTCTGCAGATGTCGTAAATGGCCTCGTTGTCTACCATGAAGGCGCAATCTGAATGCTCGAGGGTGGTATGGGTGGTCAAAATGGAATTGTATGGTTCGACCACGGCAGTGGATACCTGTTGAAATTAAAGGGAGCGATAATGTTCGGATTCAGAGTAATTCCTATTATATGATTATGCATTTGCTAAACGTTTATCTTTTAACACAGTTATTAGCAGTTACTTCTCTTACACTGAAACTCAGCCACGAGTCATAATAGAAACGTTACGCTGCTTTACGCAGTCCAAAAATAATTTACATATTTTTTCCATGACAAAGCGGGAAAATATAGAGACAGTAGTTGCGATTTATGCAGTTGACGACGGTTTGAGCAGCTTCATCAAAATCACGAATCGACATAATTCGTTTAATTTCTGTTGAACTTCCAGTTAATCCATGGTTTCAACATTTATAAATATTTTCTTTCGATTCAAAATTAAATGGCATCCTCGTTTCTTCATCATAAGTTGGTGACAAAAACTTCTACTCACATTTTAACAGTCATTGAATCAATTTTCGACATTTAATGAATGCATTAAAATACTTCATTGTAATCGACAGCTCCATTACAATTCATCGGACTTATAATAATAATAATGCGTCATCGCTCGGGCGAGATTGAGACTATCGAGTCTCTTCTTACATCCAACCCTTACTTACAGTTGTATATAGCGATACAAACTCAATTGAATCAGAATATGGCAAATATTTATATTTTTTCAAAGAAAAACAAGTAAACTGATATACTTCCAAAACTTAATTTTTTTTAATACACACAAGTTAAATATTTTAAAAAACATACCACTGCCTGTTTCGGTACGTTTGGACGTTCTCAAAATCAGAATCTACCTTTTAAACCGCTCGGAAACGCAATATTTTTCCATGGTTGGACTCTACTCAACTTGGGAGCATTCTCATATTATTAGATCATTCTATGTACGTGTTCGAAAGGTAAAAACAGCTTTAGAGTTCTTTTCGTCGAAAATACCGATGTTTTCATTCTTCTTCGTTTTTCTGCGAACTCTTAACGGATTTTCCTTAAATGGCTTTGTATCCAATCGAAACAGTGCAAAATTTGACACGCATTTGAGAGTTTTCCTTGCCTCATGCTAAGTAGCCTCACAGGAGACCTATCTTTGAGTTTGTATCGATAGTGTAGCACCCACCTGTGGTGCTGGGTAGATGGAGAACTCCAGTTTACTCTTTTTGCCGTAATCAACGGAGAGGCGCTCCATCAAGAGAGATGTGAATCCGGAACCGGTGCCTCCTCCAAAGGAATGGAAAATGAGGAATCCTTGGAGACCAGTACATTGGTCAGAGAGCTTTCGAATGCGGTCCAGCACTACATCCACGATCTCTTTTCCGATGGTGTAATGCCCACGGGCGTAGTTATTTGCAGCGTCTTCTTTTCCGGTGATCAGTTGCTCGGGATGGAATAGTTGTCTGTATGTACCAGTGCGCACTTCATCTGGGAATATGAAAAAAGTTGATAAGTTTAATTATAAATCTACCAAATTTATAATTGTTATTACTAAATAATATTTTACGAGAAAATAGAGCTATATTTAAGACTTTCAAATAAATATATATTTATATATGGATATGCGAGTCATTCGACAGGAGAACATTCTGCATAAACACTACACCGGAGATTTAGATTGTAAGACATAGTTATNGCAGAAAATCCTAAATAAAAGATATTTATGTATATTACTAACCTATATATAGGTTGTGTCAGGGAAGTGGTCAAAATGGGAGAAATGAAAATTTTATTTTTAATACCTTTTTGTAAAAGTAATCGTTCCTCAAAGAAGACAAATAATTTGATCTTTGACAACTCTTGCTGCTTAATCACCTAATTTCCCGTAATAAGGCTGATGATGTGATTTACTTTTGTATCTTAATTACGTCTATTTCTCTTTGTGTGTTATTCACTTCTTTCCATGATCTCCTTGGTGAACGTAACGATTATTTGAGGCAGTTCTCATGGTTTATGGATGTGTTTACCCTAATAGTTCGTACTCACATGTGAGGCGGAGAGAGCCTTCGGTTACTTCAACGAGACATGAATATTAGAGATTTCGAACACGAAGCTTACTTTCATGTTTGAAGTCAGTCCGCTATCAGGAAATTAGAAATACGCTAGCGTGCGAGACTATTGTATAGACTGGAACTATTTCCCTGTATCACGTTTACATATCTTATGCAGTCCATTCCCAATGAATTGCGAACAAGGGAGCAGAAAAGCATGCTCTTTCGTTCTTTGTGGTTTTCCTATTAGCAACCTTAATATTAGCAAAGAATAAAAATGAAGTTAGGTTTCTTTTATGAGAATTAGAAGGAATATAAGATGAATAGAAGTGAGTATTTAAAAATTCTTTTATTTAAAAATCTAATAATTATTATACATTTGTATGTAATAGCAGCGCCATCTTCTTCGATTACATGACTCAAAGTTGGATTTCCTTCTCAGTTTTAAGCATGCTAATGAACGAAGTATAAAATAAATAATGGAGATATTTACATTTTGAAAATAAGTCCTACATCATTTCTTGCGAAATGGTTAATCTTCATATAATGAACCTCGTTCTCTGTTATCAGGGTGAGTTTTTAAGAAGAGCAAGAAAATGCCAAGGAAAAACTGACATGAAAAATGTCTGACAGGATCAGGACTCGAACATTGAACCCTCCACTTTCCGGACAGAAACTACATCTAATTAAGCTGTTCCAAGTTCTGCCACGAGAGCAAGGAAAATTTTTGGAAAAATGTGAGTATGTTAGGCGGTGAACGAGTACATCTAACTTTCAAGCAATTATTTCCAACCAATACTATTTTATTTTAATATTTTGGACTATCGTTCGTATCTATTCCATCCCATACTCCGTGTGAGAATAAAGTTTTAGGGCGATAAATTAAGCCAAACAAATACTAGCCGGACGGTAGCTCTGGATGCCTCCCAATAGTGTAAAATTCACACGTTCTAACCTTCGTTCGACTTCGTTCCTTCGTCACCACGCATGCCTTCCGACATCGTGTATCACCAATGAATAACACATGAAGTTGCGTGGCTCATTTATCGAGACATATAATTAATCAAATCCCTTTTCCTCCATAATGGTAAAATCGTAATTCCTTAGTTACTTAGTCACGCAAATGAGGAATTCTATTTCATGCCCAACTTCACGCAACGCGGCCATAGGCCGTGATTAGCAGGAGTGGGAAACGTGCATCTTCCCGATGATTTAATTCTATACCCTCCTATGGTTGTATATCCGTGGGTGGAACAGGAAGTGCTTCCCCTCCGTTGGGTTTGACGGTGAAGGCGAGCAATAATTTTACAGGGCATCGCTCACAAAACACCACCAATTCTGGGAGGTAAAGGGGATTGTAGAGAGGAGTATAAAAGAAGGGAGTATCGCCAGCCCCGCCTTCGAGTAGTAAGAACGCCCGAGCCGAAGAAAGGAAAGCATCGGGAAAGACGAATTTTTATGCCTCGGTCGTACCAGTCTGTATACATCTCGCCTCAGTTCAATTACAATGCCCTCTTTTCCCGATACGAACCCTTCTTTCCATCTCTCTCTAAATCTCCCCGAAACCCTTTCTCATTCCCCTTATAATTTTAAATAACCTCTCCCTTTTTAATCGAGGGGATTAGTTCCTTCTGTTTGCGGTGTAGATACAATCTTTTTATGGCTCTATTAATTCGATCCTTTTTCTTTGCTCAATGTATGAAAGGTATGTGTTTACCCATTAAATTAACCTGAAAGGTATACCTAATCGATTTTTAGATACCGTATGGGTTCCAAGGTTTACGCTGCTTACTATAGCGTTATTTTCTCGGAGGTTGAGTAAGATAGAAAGGCTTCTGTTGAATCAGCGATAAGCTGTTGAGGCACCGCAAACATTTCTCTATTAGAAATTCTCCTCCAAATTTTTTCGGTTAGACGTTTAAAGAGGTAGAGAAATTGCCCACTATCATATTTTAGCTTTCATATTATCATACTTGAGCGTTGCCATCTGGCAAGAGGGCCGAATCGCAACGTATTTACGAATAAATAAATATACTGACTCCTAGTTTCTGGATGCAATCAATAAAAATGGTGAATAGTGCATGAAGTTACAACAAAAATATTTTTAGGAAATATAGCAACTGCCCAGTATCGTATCCTAACTCTTGGTTTCCAGATGCCATTAATAAAAATGGTGAATAGTTTATGAAGTTACAAGAAAGATATTTTAATCGGGTGTCATAATCATAATCCTCTTAAACATGCCAGAATTGTTCATGGATAGGTTTTTCTTCGATATTTTAATCTTAAGCGGTCTTGAAATAAAAATATTCTCACTATAACAAATATGCCGAAATTCTGAAATTCCTCCATCTGTTAAATTTGAAAATTTTGCGGTTCGTCAGTGAAATTAGGCAAAATTAGGAGCTGAACAACTTTGTGTGAAATTTTCACGCCTTATGCTCGGTTCTAAGATTTCTCGATGGCTTTGAAATGGGTTTTAAAGGAAAGGAAAACTTCATACAGCTAATCTATGGCAATACGTCATTTTGAAATTTACCATACGTTCAATTTTATGACAACGACGAGAATACGACAATAACCTAAGATTTCAAAGTGTCTCTTTCATCGGAGTAAGTGATGAATTGCGCTTCATTGAAGTCTTGCGGTGGATAACCTCGACCTCAGGTCTTGTGATCTGAAAACCTAAATACCTGAAATAGCATCTTGAATAAGCTAGGGGAGGTAATTGACTAATCTTTTAAGTTATTGATAATCTCTCAACTCTTTGCAGTTTATTAAAGTTCGTATTTTTTTACACAAGTTCTTTCTTTCTTTGGGAATCTGATACCGAAGCAAAAATTTTACGCTTGCTTTACTCATTGGAATCAGGGTCAAGAAAGGCCTCTTCCCTGACGATATTTTTTGTATTAGTTGGACTTGGAGGAAAGCATATTTTTTGTTTATTTGTGTGCTGGTACTTAACTAAGAACGGTGAGGAGGTTTTTTTTGATAGTTGTTTAATATTATATTTCACTTTTTTATTTCCTTTAATTTGTTTACGGTATGTAGTACATATGTTTGGTAAAACAATAGAGAATTACAAATGGAACGCAGATAAAAGAAAGCATGCTAGACAAACTCAATACTATCGACAACTTAACTAAAATATCTTTTTGAAAGTAAAAAATGGTCAAAAAGCAAAAAATCCTAAATAAAAGATATTTATGTATATTACTAACCTATATATAGGTTGTGTCAGGGAAGTGGTCAAAATGGGAGAAATGAAAATTTTATTTTTAATACCTTTTTGTAAAAGTAATCGTTCCTCAAAGAAGACAAATAATTTGATCTTTGACAACTCTTGCTGCTTAATCACCTAATTTCCCGTAATAAGGCTGATGATGTGATTTACTTTTGTATCTTAATTACGTCTATTTCTCTTTGTGTGTTATTCACTTCTTTCCATGATCTCCTTGGTGAACGTAACGATTATTTGAGGCAGTTCTCATGGTTTATGGATGTGTTTACCCTATTAGTTCGTACTCACATGTGAGGCGGAGAGAGCCTTCGGTTACTTCAACGAGACATGAATATTAAAGATTTCGAACACGAAGCTTACTTTCATGTTTGAAGTCAGTCCGCTATCAGGAAATTAGAAATACGCTAGCGTGCGAGACTATTGTATAGACTGGAACTATTTCCCTGTATCACGTTTACATATCTTATGCAGTCCATTCCCAATGAATTGCGAACAAGGGAGCAGAAAAGCATGCTCTTTCGTTCTTTGTGGTTTTCCTATTAGCAACCTTAATATTAGCAAAGAATAAAAATGAAGTTAGGTTTCTTTTATGAGAATTAGAAGGAATATAAGATGAATAGAAGTGAGTATTTAAAAATTCTTTTATTTAAAAATCTAATAATTATTATACATTTGTATGTAATAGCAGCGCCATCTTCTTCGATTACATGACTCAAAGTTGGATTTCCTTCTCAGTTTTAAGCATGCTAATGAACGAAGTATAAAATAAATAATGGCGATATTTACATTTTGAAAATAAGTCCTACATCATTTCTTGCGAAATGGTTAATCTTCATATAATGAACCTCGTTATCTATTATCAGTGTGAGTTCTCAAGAAGAGCAAGAAAATNCGCATTAAAATATGAAAAAAGTTGATAAGTTTAATTATAAATCTACCAAATTTATAATTGTTATTACTAAATAATATTTTACGAGAAAATAGAGCTATATTTAAGACTTTCAAATAAATATATATTTATATATGGATATGCGAGTCATTCGACAGGAGAACATTCTGCATAAACACTACACCGGAGATTTAGATTGTAAGACATAGTTATCTGAACTCCATGAATTCATGGGAAGTATTTAATGATTTAAACCTCACGGTATTTAAATGAAAAATTACGACAAAACGAAACATACTCTTAATATATCTATGAGGTGAATCGGAAGCTATATTTTGTCTCTATCTCTTTGTATCCCGAACTTCTCAAAATTTTTTTCCTTAAGCAGTATTTATTATGCGGCATATGAAAGTGATTACAGCACTCGATTAAAACACATGTCATGGGCTACGTCAGCTGTCTCGTTTGAATTTTAATCATTACTCCTTAACGAAAGGCATGCATTGAGCACTGCTCGATCAGATAACGTGATTCGCTTAAGATGCACATCAAAGCTAGAAAACCCCCCCTCAACGAAAATCGTTGAAGTATTTAAAGTATGTTCGATCACGTTAGTTTTAGAATACAGACTGGTAATCATCCGATTTCTACACAAGGCAGATGACGGAAAACGTCGAAGCAGAGGTATACTCTACGTACAAGCGTCCCAACTTCCGCAGGGTGGTGTGAAATAATCGATTACGTCTTACCGACGACAGTTGGTTCCAAGTCGACAAACACCGCTCTGGGCACATGCTTGCCAGCTCCAGTCTCGCTGAAAAAGGTGTTGAATGAGTCGTCACCACCGCCAATGGTTTTGTCAGAGGGCATCTGCCCGTCCGGCTGGATGCCATGTTCCAAGCAGTAGAGCTCCCAGCATGCATTACCGATCTGCACGCCGGCTTGTCCAATGTGGATGGATATGCACTCACGCTGTAAAGGTTAAAATGAGAGGTTAATGAAGAAAATATAGCAAACGGATAGGTGATGATACAACATCTCGAGTAAGAACCAAAGGCATTTGCTGCAAATGACCTTGGGTGGAAAGGCATCAATAAAACTAATTCTGCTACCAGAGGAGTAAGACCTCGAGCTATTTCACGAAATTGGCCTCCCCATATTTTAGTGTTTAAAAATATCGATCAAGAAATTCTGTTTGCAAGTTACATAAATGAACGATGGTATATATTCTAAAAGAGAAATTTTGATTGCAATAAGTTTCCCAGGAAAAAATTATTACTTTTACGTGGAAAATGATTTATTGTTGATATTATCAGTCTCTCACAATTACTAATTAGCGATGAATTAAGAATTACTTCAATTATTTGCTTTGTAAAATTACCTGATTACATGCATGTAATTGTATTACGGCCATTATTATTTAGAGTTACAGTTAAAGTGTTATTAATTAGGCAAAGAGGGAACTTTATAAGATTTTCTCTAATTCTTAAACATCTACCTGTAAAAGCCATAAGAAAGTCATGACGTAGTTTTTGACATTGCTCATTATGTGACGAAGCTTCTGATAATGCTCCTTCCCAAATTTAATGTCGAGTAATCAGTTATTTACGATAAAATTAAGATGAAGTTTGTAAATTTTTTTTCCATTTCCGTTGTGCTCTGAACCAATTTGGGATCCACAGAGGCTCACATTCCTCCACTAGATAAAGCAAAATAATGATATCATATAAACGAATGAGGAAAAAATAAGCGAAACAGATTTTAAGAGCAATAAAGTTTTCCTGGGTTATTATCTCTCGTCACGCTTCAGAGTTTCTCATTTAGAGAATGCTGCATTTCGGATTGAGTCTTACATCGCTATTTCGCGTGAATTAAATTCAGTAGAGGGTTTAACCTGCTATTCGCAGGTGTCGAAAGCTTTTTCTACAATAAGATTGACCGCTCGATGACCTCTACACCAGTCAACTGGAAAAAGATCGAACGCCGTTATAAGATCAATGGAAATGGTCGATGGCCTAGATAGCAGATGGTAGGAATCAATCCTAATTTTGACAACGTACTGCGACTGCAACTTCTCGCGCTTCAACGCACTTTTTTACAATAAAATAAGGAAGAGAATGTGTTCGTGCAATAACAAGAAAAACATCTTAGAAATAGCCTGCGGCTTGGAGGGAAGCGGGAAGTTATCGGAGCGTTTTTTGCTTATGGCCCTCAGTGAAAAGTGGATCAACTGATGAATAAATAAATGATTAAAACTCCACAGGGTACTGATTTACTTATTGCTTTCAAAAATAAGATTTTTCGAGATGGAAATAATAAAATTAATTCAAGTTTTCAAGGCAAACAAATCTAAATGCAATATATTGCATACGCCATGAATAAGAGGTCACTAAGTAAGTAATTGAACTTCTATAGACATAAGCATCTTTACCGAAAGCAAAATATTTATTTTTCAATAAGCTAAGTTATCGTCGGTTAAATCTTGACTCTAGACAGATGACTCAAAGCATGCGTGTGGGGAATCTAAAGTCATAATTCAATATGAAGTTCTCAATTTCACGCATAAGATAATTCAGAGACCTCATTTCTGTAATTTCTAATTTCATACAATCAATTTGTGAGCATTTTGTGTACTTTTTTCTTTTTAACTACAGCAAAAGTTAATGAATCTTCGCGGAAAAGGTTATTGATAAAACTTTCATTTTCGAAGTGGACATTATCACGTTAACCTGTTCTGAGGAAGTAACTTTCAGAATTCCATAAAAGACGCTAGTGTTCTGATTCCGGAAATTTCGATAATGGATCACATAGCTTTACTTCCATCCTCACAGGAACGTTAGGCAGCAAACTGCGAAGGATGGCGTGCTATTGTCATTATCTCCACCGATCACTCGTGTAGTCACGCAGGTATGAGTCGCTTTCATATTCTTGGAAAAGTACCGCATCGCTCATGTATTTTCGCATCAGACACCCTCAAACATGCAAATGAAGTTCAGTCCACTGGAAATTACATGAATAATTAAAACCCGATCCTTTATTAGGGAAGACGGAATGCCTGAATATCTTTCAGCAGTTTAAATCGCGATAAATCGTGTTTCGGCATCGACTACGACAATAATTATGGTATGTAGTAGCTGAGATCATAACGAAGAAGCTAAATGGTCGGAGGATATCTGGAAGTCACCATGATAATATTTCTGGAAAGGCTGAAAGTAGTAGTTTATTTTACAAACTTTTTTCTGTATGAGAAAAGATTACAGAAATCATGAAAGATTATTAAGACTGAAATTGTGAGGCATTGTGTGGAGAAAATATTAAAGACGTCGCTTTATCGAAAACCAGAAATAAAAAAAAATGTACTAATGTTTTTATCATATAGTATTTGCTGAAATGATAGCCTTTTCTAATTTCATGGAAATAATACTATTTCTCTCGGATCGATCTTCGAATTTCGGGTATGTTTGATGAGTAAATCTATCTCTATATAGTATTTCTATCTTATTTGGCCAGACTTCGTGGAAAGACATTCTAAAGGAATAAAGAAAACTTTTCAATATCCACATGGGTATTACAAAGTTTTATTCTTTACAAAGTGGTATCAGGTAAAACTGATGATGATTGTGTAGCCGAAACCGGTCGTGATAATTAACATCGTGTGGATTACAATTTTTTCTCTTTCCTTCTTCATGCTTGATGAGGGTAATTAAATGAATATAAATGTACAGTTAAAACAAAAGCGTAAGGAAATTAAGCGAAGTTGAGCCAACTGGAAAAAAGTGAGAAACGTCTTGATTCGATCTCAATTTCCCTTGTGTTGGACATGGTAAGTCGTATACTGTGATATCAGATTGAACATTCTATACTACCGGCTTAGTCATCGTATTACCCCATTTAAACCCTCAAAAATTATCATGATTAATAATGATTCCAAACGCATTAAAAGAACCGACTTCGTCACGTCCATTTTCAGAATGTTCCATCCGCACGCGATTTCGTCATACGCTTCCAACACTTGAATTACAGGGACACTGATTTGGTGGATTGATGTACGCTTGCGGGGGCGGGGGTGGTCGGTTCAAGATCGTAGGCAGTTAATCTTCGGCAAAAATACATCACTGGGAATGAGAACGGAGAAGATTTACGGACCGGCCTTCCTCCTGCTTTCGGCAAGACGGAGACCTCCCCGAGGGGGTCATCCCTCCCTCTAATCACTAGCCCCCATTTCCACACCCTCGGCTTCTTTTAAACCAGGGTCTCTCAAATCTTAAAGTTCACCGACCCCTTCACGAAAGTTATGAATCTTCATTGCATCGTTTATGTTTGACAATTTGTCATCAAGTTCTCAAAACGTTTTCGCCTGAAAAATAGCAATATCAGAAGTTTTAGATGTATTTCAAGTAATTATCTAATATTTCTAGCTAATATACTCTTATTTTAAACAGATAAAGATAACTGTGGGTAATATAATTAAGTCTTGAACAATCCAACCCGATATCTCGTAGGCCTGCGGAAATAACGGTGGACCCATATTCTTTGAGATCCCTGGCTGCAAAGGTTAATGGTTTCTGTTTCTGCGAAAACGTTTCTGCCAAACTATTTCTTCATTAGTTTAGAGGAAAAGGTAGCTGGCTGAAGTGGATAAATAATGGCTGAATGCAATGAAGTTATAGAAAAATTTTAAACATAACAAAGAAAATTACAATGAGCATTAATTAAAGAACCCAAAATAACGATAATGAATGAAGAAGAAATACAATATTTGTAAACCGATGAGCAGACGAGCTTTCCTCCGTCTTCGCTCTCATCAAGGTATCAAAATATTTTGCTTCTATGAAAATACCATTGCCGGATGTAATAGGAAAATAAGCTCAAAACGTAAGGTTGCGTATTCCTTTCCGATGAAACAATTAATTCGATTATTCGATTTGCTCTTGCAATATCGATCGTCAATATTTAGTTCCGAATGAATTTACCTTCAAATACAATCCGGTTAAAATCGTTTAATCAACGGAGTGTCGCTGAAAATGGGAAAGTCGCTGAACGAAGTAATAAATTGCCAAATATGGTATCGTAATCGAAGTACTGGCTCCATAATTCCTATCCTGACGGAAGATCTCGCAGTGGATTAGAAACAGTACTCAATTACGAAGTGGACGAGATGTTCTACGAGTAGGCGAGGGTCCGAGCATAAACTCTCTTATCGCCCTGTTCTATTTTCGATGCGTTTCCTCCTATGGACTTTCGTACGATTATCTCCATCTTCCATCCCCCACACCCTCTTCAGCTGTGGCCTGGTGTTCTACGACCCCTTACCAAGAGGGCGATGCCCTGACTGTTAAGAAAGGGGACGCAGGGCTGCTTTCGGTGGCTCCTGCTGAAAAAGGAGATATGAATACTGGCGGAAGGAAGGGGGTACTTAATTTCAGCAGTCTGCCGACGCTTGAGATGGCCTAGCATGTCCAACAGACGCGTGGCCACCACCAAATCAACGGTCACGCAATTTCTGCATGTTACTCTCCCGGTAGAGAGACTCAGGCTTCACTGGGACGAAATAAAGTTTTGAGGCCGAAAGGTTAATGTATCCAGGATAGCAAATCATGGAGTTGAGGCAAGAAGAAAGAAATTAAAGAGGGCAGAGAAGAAAGTCCAAGGTAATTTATTGACTGAATTTTTCAGGGTCAACGTCTTCGCGTGCGATTTTAAGAGTAAAAGGTCTTATAAGAGGTTTGGAAGGTTATGAAGCTTTATAATGTTGTCCTTCACGAAGCTGAGTTGAATGATCTACCCTATCATTCTGTTTTGTAAAATGAATTTCGAATTATAAAGTACCGCCTTTGATGTTGCACCGCTCGAAAGCCGTTGGTACTAAACTAAAACTTACGAAGGAAAATGTAAAATCAAGATTCTCATGAAATCTTAAATGAGTTTTTTTTGGGAACAGATACATTTTCAACGTAAAGGTCAATTAAATGGTGATAAAAGATGTAACTGACGCTGTTGATATGTTAAAATTCACACGTGATGTTCATGTTGAAAGATCGACATTATACTGTGTGAAGCGATCCGACTAAATTTCCTTCTTTTGAAAGACATTAAAGATTTTTCGATGTTAAATATAACTCGCTTCCAATCGATTCGAATTTTCGTTAACATGGAGCGATTTTAAAAACTTCCCAGTCACGCAGAGGATGGTATTTACATAGGCCGATCTTGACATTAAAACCAAACTTCTGAAAAAAAAGACCCCCTTCACCTAATATCAAAAGGAAACATCCACTTAATGAGTTTTCGCATTTACAGATTCATCTGCAGCAGCAAATTTAAGTCCACCAAACCGTGAAACTCCAGGTGGGAGGAACGACTTCAGACCATGATTCATTTTCATTTTCCTGGAGCAGAAATAACAGAAAAAACTAAAACATGTACGCTTTTTTTATTTCATTTGATTGTTGTACATTAAAGTCCATGAATTCAAGTATAAAAGTACTAGCAAGTCAACTGTAATTGTTGTAAATGGCTATGCCATAAATTGCCTAATTTGACATTTCGCTGACAAGTTATAACGATGGCGAGGAATGTATACATCGAAAGGAATATTACCAATCTGCTTGATCAATACCACAGAGTCTAATAAATACGTTAGTTAAAGATTAGATCCCCAAATAGTTCAAAATGGCCCCAACAATTGAAAGACTACGTTAGCGAAAGTATATTCCATTCTGTTCAAATGTCATTGCTGAGAGCTGTGCTACCGATTTTAGTTTCTATTCAGGACACATTTTGCGCTGGAATGCGTTCAGAAGTTGTATAAATTTGGTCGTAAAAGTAAACATGTAAATTTTAGGAAAATTATTGGAGACAGTTTTTTGATGGCAAACATGTCTTGGCGTACAACTGAGACGAATAAGACTGAAAATGATAGGCAGACGAAATGAAAGTGAATGGAAAGGAAAGAAAGATGTTGAAAGGAGACGAGAGGAAAAGGGTGACGAATGACTCGATGAAGAGGGAAGGAATGAATAGCAGATTGGACTGAGTGTAAACACATTGAACAGAAGCCAGCTAAGACGGATCGTCTGAGAGGAAGGTTATCTTTAGTAATTATTGAATGATGAAGATCGTAGGGGTTCTCATAAGAAAGGAGGGCATGAGCAAAATAGGGAGTGAAAACGGGAGTGTAAGGGCGGAGCAAATGGAGTCTCCTCAAGGAGAAAGGTGGATTTGGTGCCCTCCTTCCAAATTACTCATCATGCAGTAATGACGTACGCAGACCAATTCACCATAATTACAGTTCGTGACGCGTCCCGTTATCTCAGCATTAAAGCGGATATGAAATATTTTATGGCCAAGTGTGTTCTAACAGGGAAATCCCATTAGCGCCACCTCTCCCTCCATAGGTGGCCCTGTCTTAAGTAAGAAACAATAACAGGTAATAAATGATGGAGGCAGGGAAAAGGTAAACTCATGGCGAAATTCTCGATCAGACAGATGAGGATTGTTTGTGAACATCAGATCTCTCCGGAGGTGATTCATTGGTCGAATTGATCGAATGATGTATGTACTAATAAATGGAAGATGACTTTTTAACAAGTTTCAAACCAACATTTCGAGGGGGAAGGGGCGCGAGGGTGACCATCCAATACTTTTTAAAATCCAAATGTTTTTCCGTATCCCTATTTTTTCCATTCCTCCAAAGGAAACAAAAGTTAAGTAATGATCCAGGGTAAGGAAAAGAATCATGTCATCAAGTTCCGAGAGACTATCTGAACTCCCACTTAATTTGTCAAGAATGGTTATTCGTTTCGTAATGCGTATTCTTTTGCAATTTATCACCGCAAGGGAGAATCAAAGAATAGTATCGTCTAGGCTTACACAGTTAGTTTTCTACGGCTTCACAGCAATAATAGTTTGGTTAAATTTCATTTTCCGGACTCATTCGAAATTTACATCTTACATTTGAGAACTTATTCACTCATATTTTCAAATTCGTCCTTCATTATCATGCGACCAAACTATCTCTTCCAAAGTGACCGAGAAGTACAATTTATTCCATTTTCTCATTAATTTTTATTTTTAAATTTTGATGAAGTGAGATGAAATGTGGGACAGTGTTTCTCAAACTTTGAGAGGTCGCGGAGCATCAACAGGAATTAACTACTTAACGCGGAGCACCTGGTGAAATATTTCGGTACAACATGTGCTATTTACGAACATAATAGTGCAGTGACCGCAACTATCGTCTGTCACGAATGTTACCTTATTATCCTCGGTATTTCTTCCGCTTTTTCATATCGAAATCAATAATTATAAACCGGGGAGTACCTAACCCATATTCGCAGAGCACCGGTTGAGAAACACTGCCCAGATTTAATTTATATTTTATTGCCAAGTTGCATTAGTTCGAATTTATATATAAATGATACCGCATGATTTCAAAATATCTTCCACATCGTTGAACATATCGTAAACGATAGCAGCGGAGAGGACGATTCTCACAGTTATCAAGTTACTTTAATGATAATTTTGATATTTTTCTTTTTTTGTTCTTCACTTAGCCACTAGAAAAATCATCTCATCGTAAAAGAGCAGCAAAAGAATGCAATTGAACTGAGTACTCTCAACCGTCGACTTTGAGATCTCACCAGATAAGAGAGTACACTGATTAACGAAGTGCCTTTTATTTCCTATATCTATGAAAGTATTCTGTAACTACAGATCAAGTTACGTTGATTGATTACTTCTTTGTGCTCAAGTCCTTCAAATGAGTGAAATAACATTTGACCTCTTGGTTCCCCACACACATGTTTGCGCCTGCGTGACACATCTCCCCAGAAACATGGGTTTTCTCTTATAATTTTCTTTCTCTTTTTTCCCCAATATCCCCGCAGCGGGATGGCTAACTGAACGACGGCCAAGGGAAAGTCTGCAGTGATGTGTTTTTCTGACTACAGTCAGTGCTCCACGTCATCCGAAGAGAGTACCGTCTCCATCCCTCTTTACTTAACCCTGGCATCGCCACAAAATTCTCTTTTTATAATATTCATTCCGGTAAATAGTAATTTACTATGTAAATCTTTTTAGATTGTCCAAAATATTTTGCAAATTAATTGTTACGTGTTAAATTAAGTGTTAAAAGGTTACGATAAAAGATTTACGGCGCAGAAACTGTTAACAAGTTTTAACAATTTTTCGACGTCGTCATATTATGGTGATGGACAGTATACAAGGAGCGGACATAGAAACTTCATAAAGAGGGTGTTGGTAGATACTAATATAGACTTACTATTACCAATTCTTATAATAGACATGTAATGCATTACAAGTCTATCTTCAAGTAACGACGATATTAGTTCCCTATCTTAACTTGTAGAATTCTGTTTTGTCGCGAAAAATCCTGTAGATCCAGTTGCTTTGGAATCACTTTGCTGTTAGTTAATGCTTTGAGCTTCTTGTCATGTTATTAGCGAGTTTGTTACTTTTAAAATCATAAAGGGCCGATCGAGCTCTCCTTTGGATCTGCTAAGGGTTGATTAGGTAAGGTGATAATACACCCCCTGCCATACGCCACTGGCGGTCTACGGGGTGTACAAATCTAAAATCTAGTCCAAGTATTCGTAAAGTTTTCATTATAAACGTTTCCGACAAATGTTGATATCTGCATCCACTTGCTGTATATTTGACCATTAACAATTGAAACGTGAAATTTGTAAATCATATGTCATTCAAAGCCTAAAAGAATATTATTGGACGCAGAACTGGTAAAATCGAATCGTAAATTTTGTGAAAATCTGTATGAGGACAAGATTAGATGGTGGCAATTTTTCGTCCCTTGGCTCGATACTTCTTACGAAAACATTTACGTATGCAAAGTCGATAAAAACGGATTAAATTGAGAGATGAAAGTTGCGTGCGAAGTTGGACAGGGGTGGCGGCGAGGGTTGTCCGGCTAACGAATGAATTACGCATTGTTGTTGTTGCTATGGGGGCAGATCAGTGGAGTCGGGCGAGTTTCAGCGCGTGCCCGATGGGGAGTAGCACGATCACGCATCTCCATTTAAGGCAATGGATGAAAAGATACTCTTCGCATGGGAGCGGTCATGTTTCCAGGAGTCCAATGAGTCGTACGCTTCCGCGCCTCGTGCCTACCATTGCAGACTGCACCATCCTCCATCACGGAATTAGCAGGAATTGCTAAGGTTTTGCTATTCTTTCCTCATGTCGGTGAACGAAGGCAGCTGGAGTTATCGCTTCGAAAATTTTGTTTTCAGAAAAATAAAATTGTAACAAAGAAGGCAGTTTTTAAACCCGGCCAAACTAAGAGTCACCAAGTAATGAAATGAAATAAATATTACAGAATTAATTCCTTGCATAATTGTTGCATTCCTTAATAATTGTATTATACAATCCGTCGGCATTGAAAAGTGTACATGAAGGAGATGATTTCAGGCTCTTCAATGGGATTTGTTGAAATATATATCCTACCCTGCTGAATCAGTGTCGGTATTCAGCTTAAATCTGCTTGCAAATCTCTAGCGCCCAAGAGTTGATGCGAAGCAGCTCAGAACAAGATTTTATTTTGAAATGGTGTGTAATTCTTTCATCGCGGTACAGCATAAAAACGACGGAGCAAGAGAAGCTATCACCACACAGATATAATGGTCGCAAAAAGCAATCAGGACTATTTAAATCTACGAGATATCATTAAACTCCATTTCCGCATGGGTGACGGTATGGGGATGCACCAAGTTTATCGCTAACGCAGCGTCTGTTTCCGTGTTGTTATCCTTATTTGTGTAGAGAAAAGGGATACGAAACTCCTCCCGGTCTCGTAGCCAATATATTTACCTCTACAGGAAGGAGATCACACTTTTACACGACTTGATTTCCAATGATACGTACTAATTTTACGTATATCTTTTTTTAGTTGATTTTCTCTTTCCTAAACTTCAGAATGGCTTTCAGAAATTCTTCATCGGTGGTCTCCGACATCCTTTATCCATCGTCCGTCAATTTCCTTCTTTCCTAAGCGACGGTACGCTGGATTTTGCCTCAAGCATTTTCTTTACGAATGTTACTTCTTAACTTAATATACGTGATTTAACGCGAATTTGGTTCCTATATACAATTGAATCCTATCAGAACATTATGATGAATGGTACATTTTTCATTTATCTTTTGTTGCAGGGCAGAGAAATCGCATCTTTCATTTAATTTTGTCAAGGTTTTGCTCATGTGATAATATCGAAGCTAATGAGGTATGAGGGCTCATTTCCTATATTTCGATATGAAAAGTGTTATTTATGTGGCCAACGTGCTGCAATTTATTGAACTTCTTACTTTCACAGCATTCTGGATGTGAAGTGAAGAAAGCAAGAGCAAACTACCACACTCCTCATATTGCCCTGTCACCTCCTTCTATCTTCAACATCTTCTACAGTAGATGCTGAAGGGAATGAGGATCCAACCAGTCTTCGGACTGGTAACTTTATATTTTAACTCACTGACAGTTCTGGCGACCTAATCTCATCAACGAGATGAGATTAGATCCCCTTAATGCATCTCCTATGTGGGCAAAACGCCCCCCTCTGCCCTGCCCCACTTAGGCATGACGACGCGACAGACGAATGCGTCTCTTTAAAAATCCTTCTGGAGCAAACCCTCACTTCCTCAACTCCTCCCATATAGTATTGGGCTCGCCAAAACGCTACCCCAAGAAACCCCGACCCCCACCCCTGAACCCTTTTACCGTGGAATTTACGCGGAGGGGTGGCCCTGGAGCGGCGATCGATAAATTCCAGTTTGCCGAGTGCCGCAAGACAAGACGGAAGGGAAGAGAGAAAGATAGAGAAAGCAGATGGTTGAAAAGAGACAGGAAGAGCCGAGGTTTTGGATCCGTCGCAGATTAGAGTTGCGAAAACATGAGCGTATTTTTTATTTTCATCGTTTTTTTTGTTTGCGATGAGTGAAAATTTTTCTGGTGTTATTCCACCAGTGGCGAAAGGGAGTAATTTTCGCGGAAGTGTTGCGGGAAAGCCGAATAGTGAATCCCGCAATCCCCTTCTCTTTTTTTAGATTTAGGCGTTTCAGCGAGATGCTCCCAAGGATGCGATTTGCTCATTAACTGGAATTGCCCGTGGAAAATTAGATTTCAGAGATTCGCGTATAATTCATTCCGTCTGAGTAAGCATCTTGGCGGGGCAGTTAGTGATTTAACGGGATTATGTACTTTGCCCTGAGCTATCCGAAAAGGCTGACAAAAAAACGAACGGCAAATATTCTGCAACGGCACATGGAAGTTGATTCTGATTCCACAAACTAGACAAATCATTCCATCACATCCTCTTACAAAATAGCGCATGAAATTAGTTCCAAATTTTTCTGAATTATATTCTATCCTTCATATGTATAAGCTTTGAGCGGTTTCTCTAATCTTCATTAGTTATCAGGAAAATGATCCATACATCTTAGGAAGAAGCAGAACAATTTTCCGTTTATTTCCACATATTTTGAAAATGAAAAACACCTACTTAGGGTTAGGCTACCTACTTCTTTATGCTCCATCATACTATTTTATTCAAAAGGAAAAAAATATAGAATTTCCTTTCATTTTATTCTTCCTAGAGTCCTGAGGTTAGGCTAGGCTTTAAAGAATATAAAATATATATTAAAATATAGCCATCCTCACAACAATAAGCCAGAGAGTATAGCTCAGCATCAGTAATCGCATTGTAACTGCGTTCCGTATCGGGATGTAACATCTCAAATCGGTACATATATCTAAATCAAACGGTAAAGATTTTTTAAAATAAGAAATCGCGAGAGTTAAATTTTCAAAATACCGACCACAATGCAGAACCCGCATTTTAGTCTTTGCAGAATATGGTAGATTGCGCAAGAAACGGAGGAAGAATCGCTGTGAGCGCTAGTTCGCGATTCGTGACCCAGTCTCATTAAAAAAACAAACGAAATTGAGTTCTCCCCAGCTTAAAGAGTTCCCTGAGATAGATTTAAATACCATCGCAAAATCAACTCAATAAAACAGAGTTTTGCGTACCTTTTACGTCATTTCATTTCGCTCGACTTAACTTTAAGGTCAAGAGACTGCAGGTATCTCAATTCAAGGTCGATAATTTTTTCAGCATCTTTGAGAGCATACTAAATATTACTATCTCTCTTTCTTTATTTATGAAGTTACGTACTTACATAACAGTTGTTGCGAAATTGACAGCAGTGAGACTGTATACTTTAGTTGATATCTAGGGATAAGTTATCTAGCTATTATTAGTCTCCTCAGCTTTTCGAGCATCACCTAGCGTAGGAAGTTTTCCCACCTTTGGACTATTATTTGAACTTTTTTGAGCAATTCTTAACATGTCTTATGATAATATCTTTTTAATGCTACGTAATCGCTGACGGGGGGAGCTTGTTTCTTAAACTTCCTTGTTATCTACGTATACAATTTCTCTCGGTATTAAATTCACCTTATTTCTTTTGGAATGGCAGTGTAATGATCCGAATTAGCTTACACTTATATGAAGTCAGAAATCCCAAGGTGCAGCAGAAATTAATGCGAAAAAGTATGTTGTATGATTGAATTTTTACTAAATGGAAATTTAACTTTTTACTTAAAACTAAATTTTTATTAAAAATTAAAATAAACAAAATCCCTTATAAGTTAAAATTTAATTTTAAGTTAAAAGGAGATTTTGTTAATATTACTCTTACGAAAGCCAAAGTTGTTATTTAATATATATATTTTTGTTTCCAAAACACTACGCCTAACGAACGCCAGTAAAAAATGCACCGCTAATTTTTCGTTCTCGATTACATAAAATGATTTCTTCTTGTTTAAAAGTTCGTACATCGCGGACAGAATGATATAATGCGCTGAAACAAACCCATCCTCCTTTCACTCGCTAAAAATAACCAGGAATGGAAATCGCTGACGTAACCTCCATTTTCGTAAATATTCATCTCTTCCTATCTCTCGTATCTTCCTATCTGTCGTGTGTTCGTTTCCTTATGGCGAGGAACGCAATCCTCAGGCGCGTGGATAAAATTAATTCGCAGCCGCATCTGGTAGCGATACCTTTTGCTTGCGTCGTTGGAGCACTCAAATTGTATCACCTCTTTCCCTCAAGGCCGTGACTGATAATGTGCATTGCGTGCGTTGCTTGTGTATTCGAGGTTTACCAATGGTGACGCGTGCTGAAGATGCAGAAATGGGAAAAGGTGACTCAGCTCGCATAAAAAGGTCTCTCCTGAAAAGGATTAACGTGTGAAAGGAGTCCTTCATGGTGGATGGAGAGGAACAACTGGCGACACTTCGCCGTTCGTGTCCTGGGAAAGCTCTCTCCAGCACAAATTCTCTTGAGAGTTTAACGAAATAAATTGCGGGGTCATGAGTGAAACACGGATTGCAAAAGTTTTCAAGCAGAAGGGTCAGTTACTGCAGTTACTCTGTCAGTGATTTTAACTCTCTTCAAGTAGCTCTACGCCTTCTTTCGAGTTCCCGAAGCTGTAAGCAATACCTGAATGGACCCATGTCAAAGTAATTGCTGTATCCCAAATTTTTCCCACATTTTGAGATAGTAACGGAATTACTGATACATTAGTGCAGGCGTTCATTGGAAGATATCGAACGTATACTTATTTCAGATCTGCCAAATCTGGACGATATATTTGAAATTTGGATTTCAATTTCATTAGCAGCACCAATATTTACACAAGAAGCCTCTAAAATTTTAGCATTGAATATAGGTATAAAACATTTATTTTGATTTATTATTAAGTATCCGACTTCCTAAAGGAAGAAGAATCTAAAAAATTGGATAAAGAATTGTAAATATTAAGCGTTTAAGGCATCTGAAACCCATGATAAATCAATAATTTTGAAAATAATATTACCATTTTTACCACTCTTATCTCCTTTCAAATGAGATAACAATTGTTAACAATAATCTTATCATTTAAAGACTCGTGGAGCTATTTGTGTTGGAATCGCGAATTCATAATGATCTTCCATTTGCTTGGTACGGATATTTGTCTTGTCTTCCCCCTTTAGCCCTTTGACCCAAATTGCCATCCAACTCCGGTGTATTCTTTCCTTTTATATCCCTGCCAGGAAGAAGGAAAGACGATTGTGAAATGAAATGGATTTTCGCCTTTTTTGTGGCGGCACAGTTCCACTTTTCGACTTGAAGTTAAAAAATTCTCCCTTTACATCCCTTTCATGTTTTTGCAAGTCGTCGGCAGACTTTTGTGCCTGAGAGTTCAAATACACTCGGCTCCCTTCTCATTTTTCTTTGCCTCCAACGCGAGAATGAGTGTCTCTTCCGGAAGTAAGGTTGTTCGGAGGAGCATTCCGTTCCGATCGAACGATTCTTCACATCCGCCGTTGGAGTTGGTGTTCGTCGTCTGAGTCCATTCTATGGATTCTATTCTAATTTTGTTTTGTCAAAAAAATGACGTATAATATCTTTTAATAACATGCCTTAATTATGGGATGGCTGAGATAGCTATCATCATAGGTAGGTACATCATTAACTGAATAAGAAAAGGAAAGGAGGAAATACTGCACCGTACATGTAAAGGGTACGGCATATGCGAATTCGGAATTTCTTATTTCGGGAGCTTAAATAAAAATTTTCGTATCCTAAGAGTTTAGAATCATTTTCATTTACTCGAACGCTTTCATGAAATTTCAAACTTAATTAATATTATTGACGTAACCATAGGATGAGATAGCATACTCGGAAGCGTAAAGGTCAATCCTGATTTTCTAGCAGAATGAAAAAAAACAGCGTCTACGCTTTATCACTCCTTTCCCAATGATTATGTTCATTTTCTTTGTAACAACTTCAGTAATATAAGCATGATTTAATGCAGGTTTCCTATGGTAAATATGTAAGAATATTTGACTCAATACATGAACATAAGACTATAATACACAAGAATTCCAAGGAATAATAGGTGTGAAATATAGCGACACTACTGGGACTCGAACCCAGGTCTCCCACTTTCCAGGTAGGTATTATTTTTCGATATTGTTAGGATATTTATAACCTAACTAATGCTAGCGAGCAACTAAAAATATTAAGTATTAAAAAATACCAAATAATAAAAATATCCGTGTTGGAGCAGATACCCTGCGTGTCACCGTACAATTTATGTTATCTTCCTTCGTCTTCTAAGAATTCAATAACATATGGATTGATTTTTCGTGGAAGCAAAGTAAATGCTTCAAAAACAGCTGCCGCTCAGGAGGAATGTTTTGGGGAACAGAAATAATCCACTGAGCCATTGTTCACCTTCTGCTTATAGAGGAAATGTTATTTTTCAGTCTATTTGCTCTCATCGGTTATTTACTCTCGCCCCGAACTGGCACTGACCTACGGCATAGAATTAACGGCGGACATAACTCATGTTTACACCAACGTCAGGGACATTTAACGCACCGATCTGTTCCGTCATGGTAAAACATCTCACGAGTATCGTGTTGAACATATAGGAGGAAACTTCAATGTCGAGGCCACTGAAGCGAGAAACTTCGCAGCAACAATGACTGGAGGTTTTCTTAACAGTTCCACTCCTTTTCCCAGACACTCCCGTTGGGCCATTCCCACAGGAATGCACACAAGCGTCTCCTCCTCTTTATGTTTTAGTTTTTTCCGCACAACTTCGACTCACGTATACCCTCTCCGGCAACGACCACCAGAAATCTCCTTTTTTACGTCCTCGAGTTAAGAGCGCCGTTGTGTCCGCCGCACCCTTTTGTTTTTTGGCCTCAAGAAAATTGCTCTAATACTGAATTCCGGTGCAGGTAGACGAGAACGTGCTATCATGTTTCCTTCCCGCTTTCTAGATAATGAAAGAATCGGTAATGTCGAAATTCTGATCGTTTCAAAGTCATATGTAATTGCAGAGGTAAAAAAAGGCAACAAAACTCGGCTTGATGATTTGGCCTTCAAAATTATATGTTTTTCCACTCGTATGGAATANCTTAAGAGTACCTAAGTCGCCAAATTTACTCGAAATCTCAATCTTGTCCCTTCAATATCGCATTCGACACATTACAATCTTTTAATTCTTAACCACGTCTATTTCTGCAACTGTCTGCTTTCCCTATCTGACGCTGCCACGCCTTTTCTCTCCCGGGACAAATCCGTATCAGCGGAACATGCGCGCCGACCTGGAAAGACGCTGAAGAGGAAATAAAAAGTTCGCGAACGATGAGGTTCACTCTGGGGGAGGTTTCCTTTCGCGCAGAAACAAATGCGATGCGGATTTCTCATGGAGGAAAATGACGGCTGAAGTGCTGCAGAAGGCGAGTGTGTTTCTACGGTGATGGATAAGGCGAGAACTTTCTCATTCATTAAAGGATTTATCTATTTTCATCTCGCGATGAGAGATGATCGGACTTAGCAAAGACGCGTCGCGATACGATACGCAATTTTCATATTTTGGTTTACATCGAAAGGCTTAGCGAAGATCTCAAACTGTGTCTCTGAAGGTAGAGAATGATAGATTCAATACTTTTCTTATAAGTCCTCAAATGAAACCAAAAATAGTACGTCTACCTCATGAAACTCTTGGGTTGGATGGATGTACGTAATATTCTAAATGGATATTTACATAATGAAAGAATCGGTAATGTCGAAATTCTGATCGTTTCAAAGTCATATGTAATTGCAGAGGTAAAAAAGGCAACAAAACTCGGCTTGATGATTTGGCCTTCAAAATTATATGTTTTTCCACTCATATGGAATATTATTGTGTCTGATGGCGTAATTATTTGGAGGAAAGAGTATTAAGCCGTAAGATTTTCCTTTTTCGAACTATAGAGTAAAGGTAAAGTTCAGCAACTGACGTTATCGGCTCTTTACTGAAATCGTAAGATAACAATCGTAAGCATTCCAGAGTATTTCTGTAATAATCACGCGAAGAAGACTCTTTGATGCTTTCAACATATTAGAGGTATCATGTACTGCTAGGTGTCCAATAGTAAGGATAATTGCTGGATCGAAGGCTTCCGCGGCGTTGATTGCAACTAAGTTCCATTGATATTCCGTGTTCTCACCGCGAGTAGAAATTTAAACTGACAACTTCTCTTGAATTCCACCTGGAATGTTCAGATTTAAATTTCCTCTTCTTCAGTTAAAATTTCTACTCGTGGTGGGAGCCCGGAATATGCATGGAACTCAGTGAAGATAAACATTCATCACGTTCCAGATTTATGGAGAATATCTACTGGAAATCCCTGGTTTTTACTCCATGTGCAATTGAATAAAACATCTTTGCACATCCTCAAAGACATCTTACTTACGTCTTCATCATCATCCTCGTAAATTGTAGCTCACGCGAAATACTATCACTAAAGAAATCCGATATTTCAGTATTTTATAGAAAAAATTGGCATCGTCTTCCTATTCCGTACGACCGATTATCATTTTAACACACTCTGCAGAATAAACACGCCCGTACAACCGCAGCTTCAACCGCATACCCTTATTCCTCCGTTGGTGCGGCATAACCGTTTTTTTCTCTTTCCTTTTCTCAAGGTAACGATAATGCAATAATTGAAAGATTCATTCTCATTTTGCAATAACGTTACTAAAAATAGATGATATGCAAAGGTTAAGACAGTCGGAACTCAAGTTACTGGCGCCCGACATTCGTAAGAATACGTTCGCTCTGGAATATGGTTCACGTTTACTTACAGTTACAACATTTAAAAGACGCCATATGCTGTCTAACGCTATTCTAGCAAAAAGTAATCTTTAATCATAGTATAACATTAATAATTTAAAAATACATAATCATAGATCATTTACGGAGCAAAAACTTATACTATATGATGATATATTAGACGATAATCCTTGACTCTAATTCTGCATTTCGTTTACAGAATCATACGCAGATGAATATTAATGGATTTTCTTCGTAAAAATTCCAATCTATATTTAAATCTAAAATGATACTTTCCAAAGAATTTCGTTATTACAATAGTCAATACAGTAGGTATTGTATTTTTTAACATCATTGGAGTTCTTCTTAGTAAAAAAATAATAATTTAATCTTTAATAGTTTTTTTTAATAGCGAAAAACAAATAAGAGGTAATGTGCTAGGATTTTATAGCAATTTATTTCCTCTTTAACACGTTCACTGCGGACTACTCCACCGTTGGAGTGATAAATGCATTGGAAACGGAGGTATCCGCTTTGAATGTGTTAAAATATGACACAAGTATTTCAAATAATTATATAAACGATACTTCTTCATTCTTGCTTAGATAGTTTCGCGTTGCTCCTAGATGAACCTTATCTAAAACCGATGAGCTGAACGTGAATTCGTCCTTTTTCCAATTTAAAAGCAATAAAACCGAAGTTAAGACGGAGGCCAAAGTTTTTTATATTCTTCATTTTCTTTCGCAGTCCCATTTCCTCAACCCATCATCTTTCCTCAATTCATTGCAGCAGTTCCTTCCCACGCTCGCGATCGGCAATTGTCTTTGAATTAGTTGCAATTGTTCCAGCGACGCAACCCTTTCACAATAGCCGTCTGTCCGCGATGTGTATCTTTGTGGTGAATAATCCTACTCTTCCATCCCCTTCCCTCTCTTGTCATAACTGCATTTTTTTAGTACTTTACTCAATTTTTCTATTTAAAGTTCCATTAAAGTTATTTTTTAAACTTTTTCGTCTTTTCTTTGCCTCCCTAAATTCGCTTAACCGCAGGAAATCATTTTGGCTTTTACCTATTTTCCTTTTTTATAATTTTACATTGTCCATTATTTTTATAAGTACACGTAATGGAATGGAAGTAATGGAATGTAACTGTGCCAAATCCGAATTATAGCTCAATCATTTTCTGGATTTTTTCGATCATTAGAGTGTAAGCAAAAGCATTAGGAAATTATTGAATGCATTCCATAAATTGTTTACCTTCACCGAAGAAATATTTTACAAATTTCGGAAATTATCCCCCATTATTAAGATCCACATTTAAATCTAAATAGGATATATTGGATTATGAAGTCACGTTAAGTTCTTATACAGAAAACGATTTGAAAACAAAAGTAACTTTCTTCAGCATAATAATAAGCTATAAATTTACAGTAATGGCAAACCTCCTCGATTTTCAATGTAAGCAATGTTTGGATAGTCGCATCAAAGTTACCAAAATTTTGCATTTATCTCCAATTTAATATTTTAAATTAGATCACATTTTTATTTTGTTATCATTGTCTCTTTTTTCTGCTTAAGAGTACCTAAGTCGCCAAATTTACTCGAAATCTCAATCTTGTCCCTTCAATATCGCATTCGACACATTACAATCTTTTAATTCTTAACCACGTCTATTTCTGCAACTGTCTGCTTTCCCTATCTGACGCTGCCACGCCTTTTCTCTCCCGGGACAAATCCGTATCAGCGGAACATGCGCGCCGACCTGGAAAGACGCTGAAGAGGAAATAAAAAGTTCGCGAACGATGAGGTTCACTCTGGGGGAGGTTTCCTTTCGCGCAGAAACAAATGCGATGCGGATTTCTCATGGAGGAAAATGACGGCTGAAGTGCTGCAGAAGGCGAGTGTGTTTCTACGGTGATGGATAAGGCGAGAACTTTCTCATCCATTAAAAGATTTATCTGTTTTCATCTCGCGATGAGAGCAAGATGAGAGATGATCGGTCTTAGCGAAGACACGTCGCGATACGAAATACGCAATTTTCATATTTTGGTTTACACCGAAAGGCTTAGCGAAGATCTCAAACTGTGTCTCTGAAGGTAGAGAATGAAAGATTCAATACTTTTCTTATAAGTCCTCCCAAAAATAGTACGTCTACCTCATGAAACTCTTGGGTTGGATGGATGTACGTAATATTCTAAATGGATATTTACTTATATGATGGTATTTCATAACTGAGGGGCAAATATTCAACTGGATTTATGAATTACGTTCATTTACAAAATCTCGGGTTAGAAATAAAATGGGTTATCATTCAATTCAATTCATGCATTCACTCGATATTCAAAAAGGTACGAGTTGAGGGAGTTTGAAATTTTGAAATATATACATAAGAGTAATACTTGTACCACTCGTAGCACTTACACCAATACTTTTTATGAACGTATCTTATGCTTCGAAAGCTGAAGTAATTTTGCATCTTTATTCAATGATAGCCCCAAATTGAAAACGGGACAAAGGCGAACGCGTTTTCGGAGCATTTCGGCTAAGATGAGGAATTATTAAATTGTGATCAAATCAAAATTTTTATCCCTTCAAAGAAAAATTAATGCAGGAATATCATTATTCATCATTTTATAGGTTCACAATATTTGCAAGTTTACTGTAAACAAAAATATCTCTCATATATAACTCGGCGCCGATCTTCGGCTATCTACACATTATTACGGACTTATTTCAGACGAAATTCCCATAGTTTCGTATCAAATGAAAATTTTTCAAAATTTCAACTTTGTGAAATTTGCGTTAAACTTTATACGAAGTGCAGCTCAGTTAACGAAGTAAAATTTCAACCAATTCATTCGTATTTCTCTCAAATTTGGTAGAAAACTGGAAGGGTCTCGGTCTGCTAACGCCGGATGAATACATTCTCTACGCTCTGTGCAGTGAATACGTTTTTCATCAACGTATGCTTATAGTCACCGACTGTATTTCGTCTCTTAAATTTCCCTGTTTACTTTTCCAGGATCGAGATTAGCGCTTCTGTCAGTGGTCAGAGTGACGGATGCGCTCACTGCTATCGGCGAATCTCTCGGAAGGTGTTAGTCAATCGCTCCAGCCGCAGTATCTTCCCTCTCTCATCTCATTTTCCTTCGGATTCCTGTAATCATCGTGCTTTTTTCGGGTTTCTTCCCGGATATTCGCGCGTCGGTTAATTCGGTCCTCCTTTCCGGCGGATTCACGCCTTAGGATTCCTCGGGTCTCTTATCGGTCAATCACCTACGCGCCAAAGCTGCGCAAATCCTCTTAATCTCTCTTAATTCGTCACGAATTTCCAGAGGTGTAATTATAAACAATGTGATAATCATAATTCCATGTAATTGTTCAAGCAAAATGTGTAAGGATGTTTCTTTTAACTCTCCTAATCTCAATCATGAAAACAGGATACTTCAAAAATTCTTCAGTTTCATTGGACTAAATTTAAGGTTCTTAAAATCATATATAACCTAATATTATTTAAAGAAAGTTGCAGATAAGTAAGATTCGTTTTTCAATAATAAGTAACTTTAAGCGCCTCTTACTAATTTTATACGTTATAAATGATATTGATTGATAATTAATATCGTATATATACAGGCTATTCATACACACATCTCTGGAAGCTCATTATTTGTTTTGTTCAGTCTATTCTAATATAATTATCGAAATTCTGCACATCAATTCAAGCAGAAGTTGTGATATTGTTTATTTCTGATGATTATGATATTATTCATTATGATATATTCTGATATTATTTCTAATGATTATGTCAGAATGAGCTATGTTGTAGCGATTGAAACTTTACCATATATGCTTAACATTAAAAATTTTCTCTAATTTTCATTAATGTTTCTGAAGATAAAATATTGGTTATGAAGGAATTATCAGCAACGAATCGTTTTACCAACAGACCGACTGAAATCTGAATCTTCCTATCAATCATTTTAGCCACGACTTTGCGGCAATTTGGGCACAATAAAGATGTTTGTACTCTATTATATTACTTTGTATTGTGATTGACGATGGAAAAAACAAATTTTTACCACCACTATATAAATATTACATAGTGGTACGGGTAAAAGTTTGTTTTTCCTTTCTTCAATTACTGCATCTTCATTTAAAGTAACGATACACATGTATTAGATAACCTTTCAGCTCTGGGCCATGGAACTATTTTTGTTCTAGATCTTGTTCCTGGAAATAGACGCGGTCATTTTATAACAAATATTAATTTCTTCCCGAGAATTTCAAATTTCTCAGCAGTAGTTAATTTTTACAAAAGATGAGAATATTACAGAGAACCTGCGAGTCAGATGTGTGGATTCCGCGAAGGGCAATAATAGTGGTTATAATTTTGGTACCATATTCTAATTGTAAGAAACCGGGGATCATCAAATTTTGAGGAGAGTAAAACCGGGATATTGTTTTAATATATAGTCTGTGTTAATTTCAAGCGCTTTTAAAACACTCTTAATGCGCGTAGCGTCACAACGTCATGAAAATTTGCATTAACATTCTCTCTATAGTTGAAATCTCTGTACTCTCTCTATAGTTGAGATCTCATAATATTCTTTTACCGAGTTTTTCATCATACCGAGTCGGCAAAAAAATCGACCGAAAGCATGAGTTAAAATCGGGACAGTCCCGTTCAAAACGTGTACGGAAAACCTACTTATACATATAAATAATGTGTAATGGATTGTAAGTACGTACAATTCGTTACATGAATTAAATAAGACTTGGTGACTCAAGATGCTGTCTCAAGGTGATCTGTAAAGCAGGCACGCCTTTAATCGCGAGGTTAAGCTCCCATCAAGTGTCTAGAGCATGTAATCCCATCTTGAACTCCAAAGAAAAAAGTTACAGTTACTCAGCTTACGCGTGCGGACGAGTATTGTATAAGCGGCTTTAGAATTTCAATACAATGCCATTCTGAATTCAGATTGGCTCTCTTCTTTAGGTGAATTGTAACACTACTGCATTCGCAGTACCTCACAATCAGCTTTCCTTTCCTAGTGGAATTAAAGCAGCCGAAAGAATTTTTCCTTGGCTGAAAGTTTTTATGTTATTTTCATGTTACTAATTGAAAATCACAAAGATCCTATCTATCTAAAAAATCTTCAAAATCTAACAAGTCCAAACTATTAAATACGATTTATTTATCGCCTCCACTCTGCAGAAAAGTTTTTGTCCCGTATATAATCAAGTTGTAAAATTCATTTTTAGTGAGATTGATACAAAACTTTTTCCCCAATTTTGAATATTTTTCGATGCACTTTTATTCCGCGAGAGAAATTAAACGGAATATCGCAAACGAAAGCTGAAATATTTCATAACTTATGAAATATTCTGAAAATGTGTTATATCCTTCAAATAGAGCATGAAATAATCAATTATTATTTTTAAAAGAAATTTTCGCTATTTTTGTCGACGTTGGATGGAATTGTTCTTTCTGTTTGCCCGGATGGACCGTAGGCATTAGCTCGAGGGTCATAAGCGTCTCGCTCTTATAGTGGGATATCGCTTGATTGAAGTCAAATGATGCGGATCAGACTAACAACCTCGCATGAAAAGCGAACAGCTTAGGGCGAAGACCTCTTGAAGGAGTCATTCCACGACTTTCTCGCGAGCCGATTGTCATTTGATGACTGAAAATTAATAGTGTCGTGTGGAGCTCATGCGGTCATCGAACCTACCTCAACAAATTACAGGCGCTAAATTTCAGCTTTTAAATTTTGCTGCTACGAAACGTGAAAAAAACTTTCTTCTTAAAGCAATTGAAATATTAACAACCATATTTTTGCATTATTATTAAAATAATGAAAGAAATAATACGTCATCGAACTCAGCTAATATTCATAAGGATTTGATTAAGTTTGACGTGCTTGAATAAATGTCTATTAATGAAAGTTTAGTAAAAAAATGTTGTCTACCTGCAATTTTGCTGCAAAACGAAAGCAGTTTTTTCTGCTAAAACATTTATTTTTTGGAGAGTTATCATGTGTGCAAAAACTCTAGCTAAATAGTGACTAGTAAAACACGCATTCTATTGTATTAACTTTTAGATTAATCAACAATAGATTTTGAAAATTTAGAGTAAATTTATATTATATAAATTGAAGAATAATCAACTGAAATAAGATACTTCGAAGAAAGTACATTGAAAAGAATAATTGTTGAAGGTAGAGAGAAATCTTGAAGAGAGAAGAAATTCCTCGGCGATGGAAGAATGGAAAAGAGAGAATCCAGAGGGTATTCGCCTTTATTAGTTATTTCTTGCCCATTAAGGGTCTCGCCCATGAGGAACACAGCTCGTCGCTCTCTGCGGATGAGGAGCACACGTCAAAGACTCTGTTAAAGATCGTCACGGACCAAGTGGCTTCCGTTGGTATTCGACGGCCGTGACGGATAGAAATCATCCTCGATATACCATACTTGTTCACTGACCATCATAGACTTCCAGTTAGAGTGTCTCCTCAAGATCGCCGAAGTAAAACGATCGCGCAGTTCCGGAATTCACAAGCGAGCCGCTAAAGACTTTTATGATGACCATTCGCATCGCGAACGCCGTTTGAATTTAAGCGCGTTGGGAACTCCTTCTCATGCTAGCCTTAAAAAGTTGATTGACTCACAAAACTTGTCCGCCTTTTCGATCCTCAATCCCCAATCAAGCTTTCCTTGCTTTGAGAGAGAAGAAAATTTATGAAATTCCTTCTTTTTCCGTGGGAAACTCTAATATCGATGATCGGAGTCGATTTGTAGCCTACCTAGAGTTGAATCCATTTAATCGCTACTAATCGTAACTAATCGCTTTCATTACCACCCGAATTTTCTTCCTTGCCTTGGACGTGAAGTTCGTCGAGTAAACAATTAGATTGAACGTGAATTTATTCATTTTCTTCCTTAACTTCCAAAACCGCAGGTATTAGTACTTTCGAATACTATTTTTTGGAAATTAATTCGCGCAATCATTCCTATTTTATCAAACTCGAAGAAAGTTGCGCTAGAATTTCGTGACTTTCATGGACTACTGTTGGAAGTTTCTGGACTAAGAGAGTAACATAATTGCATCGATCGACTCAGACTTGTTCTCCCTATATCTTTCCATAAGAGGCGACAACCAACCAACCTATAAGGTCTCATGCGCGTTGCTTTGAGGGCACACTTCACATAGTTTTAAATATTCGAACCATTAATATCATAATTATCGAAATCCACGCTGCCTGTAGCTGCAAGATTAGCATCCACGCATCAGTAAAGGAAAAAACAAGGTGTAACGGTTTAACATTTACCCAATCCAAAAATCATCATTATCCTATTAAAATTCGAGATATTTAGTGAAAAGATCGACTGAAACATGGAGAAAGAGCATCATAAACTATGAATGTATACGTTCTTGCGTCTCGTGCAGAGGGAAATTTCAAAACCCCTTACTCGCGTGTTCTTCCTCGTTCATCGTCCACAAGGGCAAGAAACATTTGCTGTGGTCTTACGATAAACTAACCCTACCATTTGATTCCAAACTGCAATTTCTTGTTATTAAAAATACTTATACTTCTATTGATGGTGGGTATAAGTGGTTATGTTCAGAAAAATCGCAAACGGTCCGAGACTATCGCGATAAATTCGTTTTGGAAATTACGGAAAAAAGAGAATGCCTTTTGCACTCACCATCTTGTCGTAGAAAAATCTTCAAGAGGATGAAGTGGTTGAAAGGGAAGGTGGCTTGAGCCCCGCAGGAGGTATCACCTAATGTCGAGCGATGTAACACCAGTGAGTAACTGCAGTGGAAGGTCCGCTTCTCCTTATAAAGGGACTGGAGGGGTGGAAATGAAGGGGGATGGGGAGTGGAAGTGGGGGCGAAGGGGGAAGGGGAGGCTCAGACACAGCCTCAAGAGTCAATTAATGCATTCGTAATTGGCGGAAGTGATTTTGGAAGAGGAACTTGAAAGATAATAAATATAGCGACGAAGAAGTGAATACTGCCAGAAATATCGCAGGTATAAAGGATGAAGAAAATACCTCGCCCGGTTGCCTTCGATAAATTGACTCCGAAAGGTCCAGCTCTTTTTAATTATATATTTAAATTTAGAGTAATTAAAAAATTGTGAATGAGTAGTCTTCCGCTTCATTTCTTGAAAGTTAACTTTTCGTGGTTCGTTTAGTTTAATTCAGCGTGCAGATATGGTTTTCATGTCCAAGATGACGAGTAATTGTTGCATAAGTTACCAATTAAAATGATACGGGTCCTCAAGTTAGACAGAAAAACATAATTGCGGAAGATATTAAGAAGTACTTCCTAATTAAATTATTTTCGAATAAATGGTGCCTTAAGTAACGGGACTGAGAATGTGATTTCTTGATTATCCTAGGTGTAATTCTTTCCAAGAGGAGTTATTTATCTTTTGATTGTTTGTTATCCTGATAGAGCAACATTACTAACATATAAATTAATGACCATTTTCATGACCTGGGTTTGCATTAGCCAGGAAACAGTAGTATGAAAACTTTGAAGATGATCCCTAAAATTACGTTTCTTTATCATCCAAATGTTCTCTCTCGCTTCTGGATGATGAATAGAGATTTTATTCTTCCACAATTATTTTGAAGATGAATTTCCGAGATAATCTATCGTAGCGTGCCGAAGACCCATTTGAAAGGTCATGGTAGCACGTCAATACAAGAGCATCGTCCGTCAAAGTATCTGCTCGAATATAAACCCCCATTAGACTTCTTTTGATTAGAAAACTTTCAAAGCAGCTTATCACGACTATATCTACAAATTAGTGGGAAAAAACAGCGAAAACTTTTTAAATAAAAATTAGAATTCCACTCGAGTAAAGATCCCAAGCTCAAAATCCAAATAAAGCTCCATATCCGTATCAATAGAAATCCTAAGCTATTTTACAAGTCATCACCGCGCAATATATCAGAACATTTTTGTAAAACTTAATGACATCACTTTATCACGAGATAATAATTAATCCTCGCGGCGAAAATTTATACAGAGCTAAAATTTTAATCTCTAATCTCTTTTTAGAATTACTTAACAATAAAAGTCGAATTAGATGAGCGAGTACCAGACGCTGCACAGCAGACAGTGTTGCATTTCATAATCCATTTCAATATACATCGAATTTAATGTAGCATCAGTTGGCTATACTCTGTAATAAAAGACAAAGAAATGGTATTGAACAGGAAATTTTTCCTTTCACGGAAAATCGACGATAGAAAAAAATGCTTAGTGCGCTGGCTGGAAAGTATTATGCGTAATCGGCTTAAAATTAACATGCTGAGAGAAAAAGCGGCACGGGTGAAGAAAAGTAACCAAAGGTAGTTTTAAACCTACCCATTCCGATCAAACAACACAGCTACGTAACAGCATACGGGACTCAAGTGGGAGTAAAAGATTTTAAGTTTTGAAAGCGCTTAATTACTATATTGTAATAATCGAGTCACCTTTTTATGCCATAACTGCATTTCTATTCATTAAAAAATGGAGAAATACATGTTTTAATAAGCGGTTACGCGATGGAATCTAATCTCACTCTTGTGAAACTTACAGAACGTATTGTTTTTCATGATTCTCCTTCCTTCAAAGGTCTATTCGTCACTATAGATGTAGTAATTCAGATTCAGTTCGTATCACTACTGGCAATTCTAATTACAATCATTAAGCAATTTTAATTAGAAATTATTTTGAGATTTATTACTTAATTTATTACTTAGAGACCCAGATGAATGCGGAGATTAGAGTTCTCTGTAAGCTGCGTGCCTCGGAAGCCGTGGAATACTATTTTTAAGTTTTGCCCAAATAATTTCTCGAACAACCATTATTCATTGAAAAATTTGAAAGCCTTTAGCTTAAGTTCCACAAATGGATTAGTGATTTTGCGTAATATTAATTGTGAAATAGGATACAGAGCCGGATTTAGGTATAAGCAGAAAAAGCTACAGCTGAGGACCTAGCAATCTGCAGGGGCCCCATCAAATCTAAAATTGGCCCTGGAGCTTGTTATTTAATATCTTTTAAAAAACGAAATATTAAATATTTTATAAAGATATTATATTTCCATCATCCATATATTTTAGAAGGTTATGATTTTGTAGTTTTTCTGAGATTATCTGGTGTAAATTTAATTGGTTGTCTCCTTACGGCTTTCCATAGATTGGGGCCTCATCAAGTATAAATCTGGCCTTGGAAGGGGATTACAAGGTATATTTTGTCATTTAAATGAAGATATTCAGAAAAATTGCAACTTAAAATTTTTTGGCATTAGTGGCGCAATTCTGTAAACTAAGCACCTGCAATAATTTTCTAGCTGCCCAAAGATGGAAAAGATTAGAAGGAACTGTGATCCTGGGCAACATCTGTTGTTGCCCTTATTCCCTAGCAACCTTTTTTATATATAGTATTTGCTTTATTTGTGATTGAGATATCAGTTAATAAAAATAATAATAATTTATTGGTCCGAGGATCAAATATCCAGTTGATATAGGACAGGTCATATGAAAGATAAAACAATACAAATACATATGTATGTATGCAAATATACCTACACACACATATAAATACACACTCCAGGGGAGTAGCCAGAATTTGTCCTGAGATCGCTGGAGTAAATGCCTACACTCTAGGGATTGAGAAATTTCTCCTACAACTGTACTAATAAAGAAAATATTCATACTTGTATATATAGATCCTGCGAGTTTCCAGTGGTGTGTGTTATTGTGAATCATCATCATCATCAGCCATTTTCAATCCAATGTCGGATGTAGGCCTCCCCAAGCACTTTCCAATTCTATTCTGAGCCTCTTGTTGCCATGTTACTCCTAAATACTGAATGATGTCTCTGTTCCATCGGTCCCTTGGTCTTCTTCTTGGTCTCTTCTCATCTCTTGTTATCCAGTTCAGAACTGCTGATGTCCATCGGTTGTCATTTCTTGTTATAGTGAATATTGAAAGAATTGTTTTTTGAAAGTAAAGATAAATGAGCATTTTGTTGAAAGCTGCAATTATTCTCTGTTAGATTATGAAACTTTATGAACACTAAGAAGCGAGAACGAAACAGTTCCTAGATGGCATTTAATTGGATGCTTGAAAAAGGGTAGCTAACAAAGGCTAAATCAAAACATTTTGATTGCCATTTTATTCGTAAACAACGGGTAGGGATTTCCTGCGGGCAGATGCTATCACGGGTTGATAAACGGAATTTCAACCAACCCAAATCATGGGACAAAACAATTGGAATACGACATTCCGATGTTATCCTTCCTCAAGTAAATGCAGATTTTCGCCAAGAATGAGAAAAAATATGCTTAATTCAGTAATTGGCAGTTTAAAAAAGTAGTTAATATTTCAAATATACTAATGCAATTTCCTAATTTGGACTAAAAATAATTTAAACAAAAATTGTATGTAAATTGCGATGAATTAACTGAATAGTTTCAGAAAAAAGCTCGCTTTAACTCAAGGCACAGAAAAAGAAATTGATTTTTCCGACATCACTATTTTTAAGTCTAATAATCCTCACTACTCCCAGTTTCGTAATATTTTGCAGAGAAATGTCTAACTTTAAGGAATAAAAAGTTAATTAATAATTAATTAACTTATAACTAGCAGTTGAGTCACTAATTAGGTATTTATTTTGAAAGAGATTACCATTTTATTATTTTCAGTACCAAAATATTTTAGAATTACAATCAAATGACAAAATCATTAACCAAATATTCTACTGTAATGATCAACATCGTACTTATACAGTAAATCCAGTTAAAGATGCTTTTCAATGCGATGTAACATGGATAGCGTATTAAGTGGTATGTAAAAACATTTTATTTCTTGAATGTTGAAAAAGAGTACAGAACGTTTTTGGAGTGTTTAATTTTTAAAAATGTGCTTTAACTCTTAAAAGGAAAAGGTATCATCTTTAGTTTACTTTATTTCGCGACAGCTATAAAGAAAATAACTAGAGAGAACGCTGTGATAAATCTATCACGTTATTTGTTATTTTTACGTTATTTCTTCTATAGAATGATGCAATATTTCAGATATAACAATACATAGGAATAATGAATCGTTTAACAAAAAAGGTTTGAATAGATCAAAGTGCACGATCTTCCCAAGACTACACTCAAGAGCAAACTAAACACTTCACTGTGACTCTTGTTAATTTGATATGTTTATAAATTGTGTTTGTATAAAAGCTAAGCATTCAAAATTGCTGCCCTTAACAGTGTACGTTAGGTATATATGTACCAATACACAGAAAAATAAATTTTGACAATTGGAATTATACACCCTGAGAAATTTAAAAATTCCGCTATTTTTTATCACACCTTCTACATCACAGTTTGTCAGTTGTTTCTCGACATGAAGTAAAACTCAGGCAGTCGTTGAATAAACAAAAGAATTACAAAAAACAATAAATTTACCTGTGTCTTATTTCTTCCGCCATCTCCCACCATGCTGCATTTCCCACATCCGTTTTGCTATAGGTTTTAGAGCTATAGCCATATTTTGAAACTTTTAATATCAATTTAACATAACCTATCCAGAAGTCAGAAGGTTCAAATGAGAAGTCACATTGACAGAAAACTTTCATAAATTGAAGCAGACACAGATTTATAATTATGCTCCAGCAAGGGTGTTGTCCTAATGAAAGCCTCATTGACAGACTTGCTTGTATTTTAAAATCAATTCAATTGACAGAAATAATACTATGTGGCAATGAGAGAATATATTTTTTGTCTCAATAATATGCATTCATACATAAATTGATTATTAGTGGTAGTAATGTTCTCAGTTTCATATATCAGACTTACACAAAGTTGAATTAATGGTGATGAATTACATTGCACTGTATTAGATGTAGATGCAGATTTTTACTAGTAACCAGCCCTATCTCAGGCTCTAGTACCCAACTGGATGGAAAGTCTATCCTAATCTCCTCAGGTCTAATCTAACGTAAAAAGCCATGGATATATGGAGAAAAAATGTTAAAAGGTATCTGTCATATGGATTTAATGATATCCATTAATATTGCCTCCACAATCATAAATAAACACAAAAATTCATCTTATTCCTTTACTGATTATTGCACACAAACTACGAACAACATTTTGATGACTTTGATTTCAAAAAAAGTAAAAAATCATTTTAAGTATTCAATGGAAATTCAAACAAATTTTTCCCATAAAAATCACCAATTGATAAGTTCAAAGTTAAATTAGAATTACATGTATTCAGCCTAACTCCAGATTAAAAAGCATGTCTTTCTTAACTGGGCTGCCTCCAAATGAAATCTTCCATGACTTCAAAACATATCAAACCTTGCGGCTTGTGAAATCCTCAACTTAAACTTTATAAATTTCATGAGTGAGAACGAATAAAAATTATTATAATA
>KZ308768.1:0-83055 GCA_000376725.2 Ladona fulva | reverse complement strand
AACTTTAAATGCAAATTTATTGGAAAAAAGCTTTCTAATTACAAAATTTTCAAAGAAAATTATTTACCTCGAAAATTGAAATTTATTATTTTTTTAATTCAAACAACTACATCAAACTCTAAAGTTCATCTGGAAAGAACTAATTATATGCATACTCAACAATTCCAAAAACAATAGCTCAACAATGGAAATAGAATAGAGAAAATAATATGATAGACAATTTTGTACAAATTCCTGAGACGAAATAACAGTGAATATTTTATCTAATAAAAACAAGGAACATTACTTTTCCCAATGATTTGAGTAGAATACATGCCATTCACTTCATAAAGTTGATGCTCTGAGGACTGTGTTTACTGTCCAAACTAACAAGTTTAAATTGCTTGACATTACCAATCTATTGACAACTTATCTTATTTAACTTAATCAGAAATAGAATATTTTAATACTTGCAGTATTTTTCTTAAGAAACAACAAAATACGCATTGCATACATCTTGATTTCTAATATCAATTCTTTCATATAAAAAGTATTAATTCAGAAAGAAATTGACTGTACATACATCACTAATAACTGATTATAGATAAAGAACTAAAAAATATAGGAACTTGCATAGATCAATTTGCTTATCTATAATATTAATTGTAAGAATAATGTATTGGTTCCAAAAATAAAATTTGTATTTGTTTGGAAGACTTGATTTTAATTTACATTCATCTTCAGCTACAGCCTGAGTTGATAACTACTGGCTTTTGTACATTACAAGCATTCTTTCCTATCAGATTCATATTGTGACTAAACAATAAAAGCAAGCAACTAAACACAGAAATAAGTGAATAAACTTGACTTTCTTCTATCAGACCTTAAAATCCTTAAGAGCTTGCTATGAGTAGTGACAAAAATTCTCTGAAATGTTTCAATTACTTGGAAGATGCATGAATTCAAGGATTTAAGTTGATTTATTTTCTGAAAACTGTAGATAAACAACCTATTTTTAATTTTATTATTAAAGTTGTTAACAATTTTCAGAGTAGGGGGAAAGAAAAATCAGACGAAAACTTCACCAACTGTCTCCTCCTTAAATGAAAATTGTACTTGTTGAAGGAATGGATCACAAGCATTGATTGACAACAGGATTCAAACTCAGATCATTCTCAATGGCTGGCAATGAGGCTCACATGATTCATTATTGTTTTAAATGCAATCTATCTCAATGGAACTTTGTGCATGATACTTCAGATTTAATCCTACATAATGCAACTGTCAATGAAAATAAACCATGAAACACCATAATAAATATATTTAAAAACTGTCTCTACTTCTTGGTAAAACTGAAATAACACATCCACCTCCTCCACCCATATATATGAGTTGTACACATGGAGTAAAACATGGTAATAAAAACTTGCTGATTAATGGTTATGGGGAGAGCCTTTCATAGACCCATCCATCCTCTCCCTCATGCAAAAGAACTCCATCTGGATTTTCATTTTCCTTAGGTCTTCTGAACCTTATTCTATCATGGATTCGATCAGTCTGTCCTTGCCAAAATTCCACAGTGTGTGGAATCACTTTATATCCACCCCTGAAAAAACATAGTCATAGACATTCAAATAGACCAAAAGTTAATAATGATTATAGACATTTTATATTCATCAACGGTAATAATAATTTGGATAATATAGAATGATAAATATTGATATGCTAAGAAATACAGCCTTTGATGGCCATTTCTTTAAAATAATCACACCTGATAATAGATGTTAAATTAATTTAAGCTAAAAAATCTATCAAAGTTCAAGGCAGAAACATAAACTGAAATTTAAAAAAATGTAAAATGAACATCTAATTAATCTAACTATTTCGTAAAAAAATTGTTATAATTGAAGAAGTCAGAAATCTTTTGTTGTTTTAAAAAATATTCATTTGCTTAAAAGTTTTGAAATTATTTCAATCTGCTGGCAATAAAATTTAGATACAATTTGCTCATCAATTGGCTTACCATACTTTTATTTTTGACTGAGACTGTCCCAATTTTAACTCATGTTTCCAGTCAATTTCTCTTACATCCAGGTTTGATAGGAAAACTCAGTAAAAGAATGTAATGTAAGATAGAGCGATTTCAATTATAAAATGCATTTAAATGATAATTTTCATAAGGGTCAAGAGCACATGAAATTATCTCAGACTAAGTTATAATGCAATGCCCCAGCTTAGCAATGTCTAGTTTCAACTGCCTCAGAATTTGGTAAATCCTGGTTTCTTACCATTAGAATGTGGAAATGCAACTTATCGAAAACAAATGCTGTTTCAAAAATAATTGTTCATCTATCTTTTACAGACAATTACTTGAATAAAGAAACTTTCAAGTAATTTTAAGTAATTATAAAGTACACACACCAAAACTCAGGACGAGGAACATCTTTCCCTTCACATTCAATCGTGAGTTTCTTTTCTAAATTAGTAAGATACTCTCTGCTCGGAATCACAGAGCTTTGTTTGCTGACTGATGTCCCAATTTGACTATCTCGATAACGTGAAGCAAAGTATGCATCAGAATCTGAAATTGGTACTTTTTCTACTGCTCCCTCTATCCGGACCTGAAATTTCAGAAGAAAACTTGAATCATATGCCATGCAACAGATCCTTATATGAAAAAATTCTAAAATTCACACTGAAGAATAGCTCATTTGTCAATTTACAGCAACTGAGAACTTGCAATAATCCAGACCAATGATGAGATGCACAAATGATGTGATAAATAAACAATTTATTATTATTTGTTCTTATATTGTTATTTTTGATTGTTTTAAGGGCTCATTAACAGTTTTCCTCTCCTGATTGTGGATCTTTTTAGCAGTGATAATTTCATAGTAGTTGTATACCCACTGCTAAATAGGGAAAGATTTACTTAGGTCCTACTTGTATGCGAACACAAAAATATTGGTTTTTGTTTAAGTTTTTAAAAGGAGCTCAGAAAAGATAATCGAAGAATAAAATATTCATGCAGGTATCATCTGCAAACCAGGTTATCTGAAGTTTTGAAGTTTACTGTACTTCTACATTACTCCATAATCTATAAGGAAGAGGAACAGAGCTGTGGTAAGTTATTAGAGTCCAAGAAAACCTACAAAAAGCCGTTGTTTGCAAGCAAACTAACCATTGGAAAATTCCAATGTCCGATTAATTAGCTTACAAACAATAGTTTTTTGGAGCTTTTCTTGAACTCCAATGTATTACTCCAGAAGATAATCATCAAGAGATATCTTTGCACACTTCACTAGCACTGCAAATATTTATACTCATCTTCAAAATATCAATAAGCTATTCCTAATCTTCCTTCACACAACAATTAGATTTATGGCCATTGTAAAAATCATACCTTTTCCCAGTTTCAGCAATGATTGAGCAGCAGCTCATTGTCGATAATTCTTTTATAAATAAAATTTTGCAATGAAAATATTACTGATGGATATAGATGAGAGAAATATAGGTACAGAAAAATGTTTTCAAAACAATAATATTTGAGTTAAGCAAAAATATCCTAAGATTTTAAAAGTAATTCAAAATGAAGCTGCCCTCACATAGACTGCTAATATAGTTTAAAACATTTGCATTCTATTGTATCTTCTAAAACACATCTGCTCATCCCAAGGAAAGAATTTTTTCTGGGTGCGCACCATCTTGCGCAAAGTCACCCTTACCCATTTTCCTTTACATCTGCTCATATTTATCAACAAATATTTACCCAAAATCATTTATTTACTACTTATTAAACAATACATGAGTGAGACAGACCTGACTTTCACAACCAGCCTTTTCCAAAATGCATTCAGAACAAACAGCTCAAGAATCTTAACAATGGGTTAGAGGGAAAACAGGGAAATTCACTAAGATATGTAGACAGCAAAGCTAACAAAAAATTTGGCTTGCAAGTACTACTAAATGCACCAAATGATAAAGTAAGACATTCTAAGTCAAAATATAAGAAAAATTAAGCAATGAGACATCTGATGTAGGGGTAGGATTGACTTACAGTATCAATCAACTAAACAATCCAGGGATACTCGTTCAATAGTGACTGATTATCAAAATGATTTTCTTATCTTTCAAATGGTTTTAAATCCATTTCAAACTACACTTTATAATAGATCCAGGTATCATTAAATTGGATACTGTTTCATAAATGGATAAAACATACAAGATAAGACTAAGTCATGGAAATACAATGGATAAATGCATATTTTTGTCATGTTAAACCCTAATTTTGTTTTTGAAAGTTGATTGTCACTAAAAAAATTAGTATTAGTGTTGCTTGTAGCAGTTGACCATCCATGATTTAGAAAAGAAAGCAAATTTAACAACATGGTGAAGGGGAACAACTAGAATAGGTGGATCAATTCTCCTAATTGCATGTATTTAAGTGGTTGTAGAAATGTCTATAATACTCAATTAAAACAGATCATTTTTCAAGAGCTGAACATAAGGTTCAATAAAATTTCTAGTCTTTCCTGCCTTATATTTGCCACGTAATTTTAACAATTTTTTGAGTATTACAGATAAATCCACCATACATTTTTCTAAATGAAATTCCATACGTGTAGAATTGTAACATCAAGATTCTGTTGCAACAGAAACTTAACGCAAGACCTAAAGAAACGTATAATCTTTAAAACATAAGCTTTCTTTTACATATCTTCTATACAATTCAAACTTACAGATCTTTTCAATGGTTCCCAATAAAATACCAATGCAGCTCTTGGATTTTCAGCCTGTAAAAGAGTAGAATTAAAACTAATGTTAGATTTACTAAAATATCAAAAATTTATAAGATGTTAAATCAAAATTGCTTACAAGTTCTTGCCCCTTTCGACTTATATAATGGGTAAAAAATCGAAACCCATCCTTCCCATAGCCTTTCAATAAAACATATCTTGCAGATGGAACAGCGTCTCTTCATAAAAAGGAAGATTTACCATTAAAACCTATTTCGTAGATTTATGTCAGTGGTCAATATTATCTGTCTGGTATTGCAATTACCTAGTCGCTGTTGCCAAACACATAGCATTAGGCTCCTTCAATCCTTCTGTTTGGCATGCAAGCTCAAACCACGATTTAAACTGTCCTATGGGTTCTTTCGCTACAAGATCCTTTTCTGTAAAGACATCACTCTTACCTCTATAAGTTCCTCGTAATGCTACGGATGGAAATGATTGAATCAGTGAAATTCAGAGGCGGGTATTATCCATATCTTTCCTAGAATAATCTCACCTTTGTAGTCTACATTATCTACAGATGACATGCTCCGGTGTGTAGATCCTCTAAGGGATATTCCAATATATATTCCGAAATTTCTTAACCTGCAAACGAACACTTTTGCTGTAAGTGGTGGGTGAAAATATTCTCTAGTTTAAAAGTTACATAATGCTATTGCTTTAGAGCCTTTTAAATTCTTACTGAAGATAAAGTTCAGTTCGTTTACTGACAGCAATAAAAGTATTCGAAGTATGAAGATTAAATGCACATAAAGTCCGACGGTTTATTGCCCTTGTTAATAGCAATACTCGAATTCCCTTTAATGAGAGCGAAAGCGAGCGATAAGGAAGAAATCCACTTCGAATAGCAGAAACACATGAATGCGAAAATATGCATTTCAGACCAATCACCCTAAGCTCATTCGCGCGTGAAAGCTTGTTCTCGTGCAGGGATATTTGAAATTTCATGGTGAGGTAAAAAGTTTATTATCTGAAGTTTCAGCAAAATTAAACTTGTCGCAGTTTGTAAAAAAGCTGTCTTTCAAAACATGTTTCTTTTCGCAGTGAATAACGACCCGTCGAAGAATCCTGCCGATAGAAAGTAATTCTTTTTTAGTAATTTTAAAAGTGCTTCGACAGCTAAGGTCATTTCGCAAGTGAGCCCCCACCGGGAATCGCACCCGGGATCGCTTTCACCGAAGTCGAACGCGGTACCCACAGGGCTATAAATTATTGATAGATATCAAAACGAAACCTACCCATAATGTTATTTTCACCCTACTGATTTTGAGAAAAATAGCCAGCGCATCAATCGAAAAGGTGTTTTATATGTGCTTCTGAATATCTTTGCCGAAGGAAAGCAAAATGATCCAATTAAAGCAAAAAAAATATAGTAGATGGTATAAGGATAAAGGAAGTCATTAAAAGATTTCTGGATTCAACGGCAGTATGGATTACTGATTACCTAAGGGGTTAGCGGGTCAGGGAAAAATGAATAGAACTTAAGGAAATTGAGGTTTTTTTTGCCTATTTCTTGATTTTCTTTTCAGTACCATGTCAATTCATCAAGCCAGAATGTTCATAATCAAGCCAGATAACATGAAACTGTAAAAGATATAGAAGATGTACGATTGATATGATATATTTAGAAAAAAGAATTTCTGGTGTTGGTTTATTGAGTTACTGGCGGCCGTTTGAACTACGTCTTCCATTGGTATTATGCATACTATTCTGGTTTGCGAGAATACCCTACCTACTTTTAGCGGACGGGACAGAAATGTAATACTTTCATGGTGATAAGTCATCAGTGCCTATATACTTATTGCTTTTCAGTAAATTGAGGTTGTGAATTCAAACGGATTTGAATTTTTACCACCTGAGGCAACTTTTGCTCCATAAAGTTTGCGCTTTCGGACGGACACAAGTTGAACTTTCTTTACATTTCTATTTTAAATATAATTTCTCAATGGTTTAATTTTATTTCAATGGAAAGTAGGTCAATATTTTAAGCAATCCTACATATACCACCCGCTCTGTAATAAATGTTTTAGAGCGATCTCGCCTTTCTGAATGTACTGTCATTTCCAAACGCTTCTTGCCCTTGTTGTGAAAATATACCTCGATTGTACACGATCAAATTTAAGTTAGTGGAATGTCAATGAAAAGTTACTTTACCAATGACGATGAATGATTATGAGCAATTCAATCTTCAAATGCGAAAAATTCATAGATAAATATTATGTTTTTTTAATAAATAGTATTCATTTTCAAAGGACAGAAATTCCTCTACAATGGGTTACTTTCACGTGTTTTAATTTTTACAGTCATTTTCCACCGTTATATGAAATATATCAGCCGCTCATGCATCAGCTCTATTTATTCTAGGTCTTACGTAGTTCTGAAAGAAATACACAAGGCTAGGAGGAAGATTTTTTAGCTTTTGGAACTTTTATTAGCACTGAGCGGCTGAATTTTTTTCATTCAAAAATGTCATGTAATGGGCCTCCAGCCTCGCTACTGCTCGCTACGTTCTGTACTCGCTACATCGGAGTCGTCGGAGTAAACAGAGTACACGCTTGCGCACTCTGTTAGACAATTGGAGAACTTGAAGAGCGGTGTCAGCGTTGCTCAGCTGGTCATGCGTGTATCCTTGTGTAGCCCGTCAGGTTTGAGAATAAGGTAACGCTGCTGTTTTCGCTAAATTATTTTTATTTATGCTTTTCGGAGCTACATTTCGATGTCTTCCAAACAATATGAAATGGATACGAATAAGAGGCCGCAGTTTGGAAATAGATTACTTAATGACGTGGATCAGGTGTTTCAGCATAACGCATGGTAAGAATGCTTTGACGAATTAATATTTTACATTCTAATTCAGTCTCCTATTCTCAGGAAAACTAATTTCCATCTCGAATTTCCCTTCTCTAAATAAATTTGGGGATTCTCCACAAAGATGAAGACGTATCTCATACAGCGTTTAGGAAAAAACCCAAGTATGGATCTCGATTATTGAGGAACCCGCGAAAGGTTTATGACTTTAATGCTTGGTGCGTCTACGTTAAGGAAGTATCATAGTTTCTTATTTTCGGTTTACAAGTTATTGTCTGAATTTTCAATTTGAGAGCTGTATTATTTCGTATTTAGCTATATAAGTGCTTGTTTACTATTTATGTGGCTAGCATAGAGAAAGGATACTCCGGTCTTGCACATCGCCAGATATGTCGGGACACAAAAGATGAAAATTAATAACAAAATCAGTTTTGGAATATGATTTATAATTTCCTTTTCGATTTATTGTCATCTTTGATATTATTATTCATCTTTGAAATGCATCTCTTTCTGATGTATCACGAGCATTGTATACTTCCCCTCCAGCACGCATATGGTTGAGGCCTTGGTGCCAGTTATACCCAATTTCTTCACGTGTCTTGCGTGCCATGAACCCAAATATTCATTGATGTAACCGTTATGAATCGTTAGAATGTATTTAGAACGTTACTTAAGTGATTAATAGAATTGTTTTGCAAGATTTCTGTTTGTGGTTGATCATGAAAATGTCTAAAGATAGTTAAATATATTCCATAAGGGACATCAACCTGTGTATTTTGCCCTTTTAAGTATGAAAGAAATTAGTTTTACCACATGTTTAAACCTGTACGTATCGAACTTTTAGTTATGATGTGATTCCTACAGATTTCATTATTATGATAAACTTATTATTTAGGGATCATGTAGAATGGAGTGCAGAGCAAGAAGAAGATGCAAAGAAGAAAGTTGATGAAAACTCGGCTGTTCGTGTCGACCCAGATAAATTTGAAAAGTTTGAAATGGATGCCAACAAATATTGGGATGAATTCTATGGCATTCACCAAAATAGGTAAATGCTTATCAGCTATAAAATCGTCTCCCAATTTTATTTTTATTCTGGCTAATGTATCGATTAGATTTCTTCACTTTACTATTCCATATTTGCCTAAATTTATCACTCATATTAGTATGTAATGTAAACTTATGATACTAATTTAAGGAATTTATGAGATTTGAAGATAAGCAAATTTCTAAAGAACCAAAAAAATCTTAAAAGAATTATCAGGATATGTATATACCTTCTGGATGTTATTGTTTTATGAATTGATCTTTGGAAATATTTATTCAATCCAGTGTCATTATTTTTCAGGTTTTTCAAAGACAGACGATGGTTGTTCACTGAATTTCCAGAAATAGCTCCCGATGTTCCTCCTGAATCAGATACAAATGAAGAGAGTAAACAGAACCAGCTTAAAGCTGATGTCTCCTCAAAAGAAATGACAGCTGATATTTCTTTGAAAAGTGATCATAGTGGAAGTGTACCTCCAAAAACTTTGAATGCTACTGAAAATCATAATGCAGTGTCTAAACATACTTATATTCTGGAAGTAGGTTGTGGTGTAGGAAACACAGTTTTTCCCATTCTGCAGACTAGTCCTGACCCAAATTTGTTTGTGTACTGCTGTGATTTCTCATCTACTGCTGTACAACTAGTAAAAGAACATCCTGAATATAATGATAAAAGGTATATTTCAATTAATGGATTACCACAACACCTCGCCTGAATCTGTGAAGTTTATTTCAATTAAGTTACCTGAAGTTGCCAATCTTTTTCTGTTTCTAACTAATGATAACTCAACTACAGGTGCCATGCTTTTGTGTGTGACATAACATCAGATGAATGGAATGCTCCATTTCCACCTGATAGTTTGGACTTTGTGCTGCTTATCTTCGTACTTTCAGCAATACATCCTGAAAAGTGAGTTTTCCTCATGTGTTTAAAATAAATATGCTTAGTTATGGAGAAAAATAAGGGAAACCTGCCTCCAATAAAAGCATTGCTGGTGTTTTATTTCTTTTCTTATAATTTAAAATAATATAACATCTATATGTTTTGTATTTGACGTGAAATTTATCATTCACTCACATTCCTTTTTTGAATTAAGGAAAAATCGATTGTTTTTTGATGTTCTAATAAGTCTACTTTGGATGAATTTCTTGGATTATACTCCTTGGATAGTTATTCTCATAAGTAATTACTGGATATATTATTGTTATGATGTATATTTGATATTTTGTTATGCTATAAAGTTCAATTTCATTTATATTTCAGATTGGCAAATGTTGTCAAAAAATTATTTTATTATTTGAAACCGGGAGGCATGGTCATGTTTAGAGATTATGGGCGTTATGATATGGCTCAGCTAAGGTTCAAAAAGGGCAGATGTCTGTCAGAAAACTTTTATGCCCGAGGAGATGGAACAAGAGTATATTTTTTCACTCAAGGTGAGTACAAAATGTTGTATTAGCTTTTATTATTTAACCATGTTAGTTGAAAAATCAAAAACTTACACAACAATGTATGTATTTAATTGTAGGTGAACATGTGACTTCCTTTTTCTTAAAAGGTATTCATGTATAGTATATTAAATGAATTTCTATTTAGCAAGAAAAGTAATTATATATAGTATGCATCTTTCATTTCCTCACTGTCTAAGCATTAAGGCTTATTTGATAAGGCCATTTTTCTCTCTGCTTCCATTGAGGAAACATTTCCATTGATCATATTCATTGTATTTTTTACAGATGAATTGAAGCAGCTCTTTGAAGATGCTGGGTTTCAGGAGAAAGAAAATGTTATTGATAGACGCCTACAAGTTAACAGAGGCAAACTTCTAAAAATGTACAGGATCTGGATCCAAGCAAAATATCAAAAGCCATGTGTTTGATGACTGAAAGATTTTAAATGATTAAAAGTGATTTACATCTATTTTCCTGGTAAATATAATACAATGCCTCTTACCTTTGAAATTATTTCACTTAAGATTATTAGTTCCTGCAATTCACCTTCAATATTTACTCAGTATATTTGGTTGGATTCTTGGAAAACTTTGGAAGGGAAAACTCTTTACTTCTCTCTTGACTGAGAGTCAAACCTAGACACTCCATCCTCTATGAAAATTTTGATTTTCACCATGGTAAACATCCTTAAAATTTATTAATTTACACCATTAATTATCATTTTTCTGCCTTTGCATAGCCACTGATTGTTTGTTCCTCCATTTCTTAATCTTTTTGCTCCTAAGAGGTTGATTTATCAACCAGTGTCTTACTAAAATGCCCCAGTAGCTGATATGTTGGCCAACGGTTAAAAATCAGATTACTAGTCATAAGTCTAAGTTGTAAATAAATACATTTATTACTTTAATTTCACTCTGTAAATAAAAATTTAATATGCCATCTGTTTATTACAGTTTTAAAACTTAAATGTAACTTTTTATTTTAGAGAAACGAGAAACTATTTGGTTACTTTAGAAATTTGGTGTATTACGTAAAAATGTGTACTCCTAAAACTTCAAGGGCTCCTGGATAGCCAAGTGGTTCACTTTTGGTGACAGCAATCCCTGGATCAATTCCTGGTGGAAGCTTATCTGTGAAAAATGACCTTAGCACTTTTTTCTTTTAGAAACACTTTTAACAATGTTACTCGAAGCTCATCAATATCAAAAAGATATATTTTTTCATGATTGAACTCATCTTGTTTCTCACTTGTAAGATGTAATTTGCAACAGCATTTTCATTAACTAAAAGTTAAAACAACTTTCAGACATTCTTAAAGTTCCGAAGTATTCTTTGGGATTTTCTAATGCAATTTCCTTCAGAAGACAATTCGTGGCTCCTAGTTCTTCTCTTCTATTAATCCATTTTCGTATCCATAGCTATTTTTCCTTTATCACAATATTTTCTTCCACATCTTCTAAAATAGCCATTACAATAAGCTTTATTAGCTTATTCACTTTATTGCGTTGCAGCCTGTTTATCTTGCAAAACACCACTAACTTGTGTACTGTACACAACCATAGTGCGAACAGTTTTTTGGGCAGAAGCAAGTATTTTAGTCACCAAATTACTCTCCACTTGACTAAATACTCGCATAGTCCGAACTAGGCTTTAGAGACATTGAATGCAGTTCTTAGTTTGATTTCTATGATGTTAGGAGTGTTCCTTTATTTGTTGAGTGTATAACTTTATAATTGACTGAACAATCCTGTGATGAGGAAATCAAGAAATACCTGCGTTACAGCAAGTGCAATTCAGCTTCATAAAAAATTCATCCGTTTACAATGGCAGGACTGTCAAATGAGAAGAAGTGGAATATGATGCAGAATTTAGGACATTCATCAGAAGAGAGTGACACAGATTTCAGTAAGAGTGACATTAAAACTGAAAACGAGGGTAATGATTTTCATGCTTTGCAATGCTCTTGTGCATTGCCATCTAATAGTGAGGAAGAAGATGAAGAAGGATAATGTAAGGAACAAAGGAAGGTACTAAATCCTGAAGAATTATCCGACAGGTCTGGAAATTTTAAGGAATTGGATGGTCTGAAACATTGTTCTCTCTATAATTCTGCACCAATTGAGTATTTTTATCATTTCTTCATAGAAATTCTTTTATTGCTCTTCTAAACTGAAACTTACCTTTATGCTCAGCAGCACTATTCCTCCCAGACAGGAAGATCTTGTCAACGAAAGTGGGAAATAGCACAGCTGAAATAAAGAGGTTTATAAGCTGTAATTTGTATATGGATGTAATCAGAAAACATACCATAGCTTCTTATGGGTCAACTGTATCATCTCAAAACACTCTTTGGCTCAAGATAATGTTTCTGGGGAATTACTTCCAGCAAACTTTGAGATATTTTCTCTTGGTAAGCAGTCGAAAATGTCATGATCCTTAGAATAAAGACTATAATTCTTATCTTTTGATACCAACCACCTGATGAGAATGAAAATTCTGTATTTAACCACTACACTCCTCTTGATCAAATGAGGACAGACAAAAATCTGGTAGGTAAAAATTCAACCATTACTGTTGAAGGATCTAGTTCTAGATGCTCTGTGATTCTATTACCAATTTACCTTCTCATCCTTTCCAGTACAAGGATTATTTAAGCAAAAAGGAGAGAGCAGAAGGGAATATGGGGTAGGGTAAACTGTAATTATGAATCATTTTGGGCCAGGAAATTATTTTTATAGAAATTTTCATGTTTTATTAATAATTTTTTTATGATTATTCACTTTCCCAAGTAGTCAGCATACAATGGACACATGTCAGTGGTACAGCCAGTGAAAATAGAAACAAAATGATCTTCCTGAAAAATTCAAACAATCATTCAAATTCTCAGTTAACTAGCTTTCTATTGTCCAATACAATTCATGTTTTTAATTTTGACTAAATTATTTCAGTGATATCTAAGGAGTTTCAATTACAAAGAATTTCATTTGGGCCAAAATCTGATTTCTGAAGCCTTTGTTGTATTGATGAAAATTGATTTAAATTTCATGGTACTAATTATGATAGTTTATCAGTTTTGAGAGTTGATTTTTAAAAATTGCCATTAATTATTACAAATTTTATGAATCATTTATTAAAACATTTTTTTGTTTTGCATTTTTACAAAAATGTTTCCAATGTTTTCTTTTAATTATACATGTATATGATATAACAGATAGCCAGGATGAAGATATTTTATCTGTGATTATTTCTTAATCAAGGATGATTTCTTTGTAATCTCTTTCAAGCACTGCCAGAGTTTCTCTGGCTTCTATGAATTCTCCCTCCTCCATTCCCTCTCCGGTGTACCAATGAACAAATGCTCTCTTTGAAAACATTAGGTCGAATTTGTGATTCAGTCGAGCCCATGCTTCCACTATTGCGGTTGTATTGTTTAGTGTGCACACTGCTCTCCTGGCTTTCACAAGATGACTGCCAGGAATTGATTTCAGTGGTTGGTAATTTATTCCAATCTGCAATAGACAGGACATATCTTCAGTTTCACTTACCAAGCAACAATTAAAATCCAGTCCAAATGTTACTAATTACTGAAACTTCAATTTTTAATAACCATATTTTATTCTGTATTATCATCCTACATAATGGAAGTTGTTTTATCTAGTGATTGTGAAATTATCTGAGTTTTTTTAATGTTTAAATACCCCATAAAACAGTCTCTACCATAATCCATGAATGGAGCAAACACTTCAAGGTTCTTTTGTTATGTTTGCTGAATTTGTTGGTCTTATTCAAAGATATTTTGTATGATACTATCATTAAAAATGAATTTATTCTATTTAAAGGTATAGTTGATAATTGGTTTTTGGCTTTGACAGATCGTAAAATATAAATTAAAGTTACTCTCTAGCAGGAAAGAACTTTTGGTTAGCACATTTTATTATATGTTCTAAGAGAAGTAATTTTCTTAAATTGCTAAACTTTTAATGGCTTATTGAGGAGTGTCTTTCTTTCCTTTGTTTCTATCTATTCATGAGAAGAAGGCTATACTTTGATTTACCAATCAAAAAGAGTGAATCATTTCCTGGTATTGTAGATAATTTGTGGTATGATATTTAGTTGATGCCGGCATCAGCTTCTTCAGGTAAAATTGAAGTGGTATGATTGTCCTTCTGTTTGCTCTTTTCCGTAATGCCAGTAAATTGTCGTAGGTTTTACTTCAAAATATTTCAAAACTCATTAATATCCTTATCATAGAATAGATTTACAGCAAAAGCTTTTGAAAAATAAATTTCTATCGCCAAGGAATTGCTTGCCGTTATGAAACATTCATTATACTTAATTGTAAACTTTTTAGTCAATCTCTCCTTGTTATCAATAGTTCTGTAAAACTCATCACAGATTGAAAATTTGTTTAAATATTTTCATTGAGAATTGGGGATGGGTTTTGCAGGAATTGCTAATATTTGTCAGCCATTAGAAAATTTTCATTCTCACTGAAATGTGGAAAAAAAAACTCTACAGAAAATAGAGCAGAAAAGGTTTCCAACCAGAATGAGGGATTATTTGACCAATCAGAGATGAAAATTAGTCTCTTGGACAGTATAAATACCTGCCCAAAGCACATAACTAAGCATCCTTGACAATGGCAACAGAGGTTGTTGCTGAAATGCCAGTTCTAATGGATGCACTCACCTGATTTAATACCCAAGGAGACTTCTTAGAAAAACTTAAGTTTGATTGAATCAATCTTCATTCATTCATATTTGCAATTCAGATGAGGTTTTTTGCATTTTTTGTATCTTATTTTTGTAGAATGATGCTCTTTATCTTTTCTTGATAATTAATTTATTACAAGATTACTGTAATTACCTTGAATCCTGTGTTGCACCAGCTCACAAACTGGATGGATCTTGACGTTTTGATTTTCCCAATGGCTTCATTTACATCTTTGGCAACAACATCACCTCTATAGAGCATGCAGCATGCCATGTATTTCCCTCCATTAGAATTACACTTCACCATCTGATTTGTAGCTTCAAAGCAGGTATTAGTTATTTCTGTCACTGATGGTTCATGGTAGCTTTTGAAACTTAAGGGAGCATAGTTTGGTATCAAGTAATGTATCTTGGGATAAGGGACTAAATTTGTATGAAAGTCAGCCAAATCATTGTTTAGAGGTCCTCTGAAACGTATTGAGGCAGTGATGGAGGAGGCTACCTGACTGACAAGAGAATTAAGTGTCTTGTAGGTTGGCTGTTCAATTGAAAGCTGTTGTCTACAAATGTTGTAGATGGCTTCATTGTCAACTATGAAGGCACAGTCAGAGTAGTCCATCCGAGCATATGTGAGCAAAATGGAATTGTAGGGTTCTACAATTGCAGTTGACACCTAGCAAAAAAGTAGAGAGAAGCATTCATTTACAGTTTAATAAGTGAAGGCCAAGATTATTCAAAAATTAACTTCTGCTGTCAAGATTGGTGAAAGCAATGCGGCATCAGGCTCCCAATTTGATGTTCCCCAAATTACAAGGGTAACTCTATCATTTTGCAGATGACAAAAATTTATCTGTAAGAGATTTTTCATGTTCAATATCTTGCTTTTTTTATAAAGAAATACCTATCACATGGGAAGATAAAACAGAAAAGGGGGACAGGTGGGCATTTGAACCTGGGCCGTCTTTGATATTTGCGGGCTCTGTCTACACTTTTCTACATGATCCTGTTTAAATCACTGTTGAATGTGCTTATTTCTACTATCAATTTAAAATAAAATTAGTAACCTAATATTTAAATCAAATGTTAATTTTAATAATAGGCTATAAGTCTTATATAATGTAGATAATACGTTATGAGGATATTAAATTCACAACACACCCCATGAATGAGCCAGATGTGAGACTGCTATTAGCAAGAAATGTCCTTGTTAAATTGTGAAAATGAGTTTTTATTGAAATCCTAAGCACCTGCATTTCAAATTTGAGACAGTATCGTGAAATCTTTCCTGGTGAATAATATGAAGAAGATTCTTATGAGTTGTCAGCCAAGCAAGTTCTTGGGAAAACAACAATTCTGCTACTGACTCGATGGTCGTCTTTTGGATCCAAACTCAGTGAAGATCATCACCAAGATAGTGGCTGGAATGCTGGTTTCTTTGGAACTTACCTGGCTGACAATTTGTGAGGATATTCTTCATTATCATATATGCTTCCAGCATAGAGTACATAGAATAATTTAATTCTTACTCATCTACAAGTCATTGCACTCACTGCATACCATGGTCTTTCATGGACTGTTCCATTTGTATGAATTGCAGATTTCTTCCTGTACTCAATTATTTTTATTGCAAAATATTATTCATTTAATTCTATGAAATAGTATTTGGCCCCCAGATAGCCAAGTGGGTAGTGCATTCACCTTTAGAGAAAGCAGTCACATATTCAATTTCCAGTGGAGACCTTGATGTTGACCTCCTCATGAAAAAATGGGCTACCTAAATTAACATGTATTATATAATATAATTAACATACTGATAAGGCCATACAGCCTTAAAAAGCCAATAAAGAAGGCATGGGATTCATTGTGCTGACCAATTATCTCCCGCTTTAAATTCTGTCCAATTAAGCTATATTCAACTTATGGGCGCAGTACCATGGACTCACTTTATCACTATGAAATATATCCTTTGTAAGATTTGTGTTACCTGTGGTGCTGGATAGATACAGAACTCCAGCTTACTCTTCTTTCCATATTCTCTTGCTAATTTCTCCATGAGTAAAGAAGTGAATCCAGAGCCTGTACCGCCTCCAAATGAATGAAAGATAAGAAATCCTTGCAGTCCCGAGCATTGGTCTGCCAATTTCCGAATATTTTCCAAAACAATGTTTATCCTGCTTTTTCCGACACTGTTGTATCCTCGGGCAAAGTTGTTGGCTGCATCTTCATTGCCAGCAACAAGTTGGCCAGGTGAAAAGAGCTTACGAAAAGTTCCTTTCCTGAGTTCATCTGCAAAGTTACCATTGTTCGTTAATATAATCTCCGTCGTGAATTTGAGGCACAAGTATGTAGTTCTGATTTACGGAACCCCTGATAAAGAATTTTACTCTACCTTATTTAATTTTGATTTATTACTGTATTTTATGTCTTCGCATTTTGTATCCGATGTACAGAATTTTATTCCCTATATTTATAAATACCCATTGGTCGAGAGGTACTCTCTTTCCCTTGGATATGAGCGTTCTAGGTTTTGACTCCCACGAGTACTAAGGAGCAAACCATCGCTAATTACAAGAAAACATTTTCAGATATCAAGAGAGAAATAACGACAGTAGGTTTAAGAGAAAATAATCGTGAAGTTTAAGCTATAGCATACATTATTAATTTAAGATTCGAAAAGGCGTTTCACTGACACCCGTGTCATCGACTTCTTCAAGTCCTACGTTTGATTTGGGACGTTCGCTATGGGAGAAAGCATTCCGCGAATCTCACGATCTGCCTCTTCGGCAGGTAAGGTTACAAAATAATTGAAGCGGTTCGGTGAGTTTGTGGAGCGACCCGGTCGTGAGTGAATGGGATAGCCGGCTGTGGAAATATAGATACATGAAATACGTCGATAATTTTTGTTTCCGGTGCCTCTAATTATTTAAAAGAGGTGATCTGGAAAGAGATAGTGTTGATCAAGTGCAGTGTATTGATTAAATTTTGTATTTACTGAACCAATTCTCCGGAAAAGAAATAAGTTTCCGTATATTTCGCAGCTGGAACTCATTTTTCCCATCATAACTGAATTTGGTGTAAATTAGTTAATCGGTAGGCTTTACGCTAATTAAAATATTTTTGAAGTATCGCGATTTTTATTAAGATTCTATGACGATTAAAAAATTTTTATCCCCGTAATCATACTAAGGCTCGGTTATCGGTATATAATTGGAAAATAATGAAGTTAGCACTTACCGATTACAGAGGGCTCTAAGTCGACAAACACGGCACGAGGATGGAATGTTCCTTCGCTAGATTCACAGAAAAAGGTGCTACAATTTCCTTCTGCCTCCGATGACAGTCTTCCATCTGGTTGGATTCCATGCTCCAAGCAGAACAATTCCCAGCAACCCTCTCCGATCTGCACGCCGGCTTGCCCGATGTGGATGGAAATCACCTCTGGCTGAAGAGGAAAAGTGTCTAATGTTTACGAAGAGGGACCGCATTGATTATCTTTGAGATAATCTATCTTGATTTTCCACTCTTTAACTTGGCAAAATCCCGCATTTATTTCATATGCGATAAAAATTTACCGAAAGTAAATAATTGTTGTAGGTTACAGTCTTACAATTAGCGGTGACACTTTTCATTTCCTTTTCTTTGATTATCTTAAGTTCATTTTACCACAGAATTTATAGTAGCGACTTTGGTAGTACCGGAATAAATCATATAATATATATTAAAGTTATAAATTAAAAAAAGCTTTTATCCGCTATGCATACCCTTCAACAAGTGACATTCATTGACCTGATCAAGGAGAATACGTTCAGGAGATCTTTGTGTTAGTCAAGGTACGCTAAAATTCAGGATGGATTGAAGAAAACGGCGAAGGAGCTAAAGATGCTAATAATGTGTGAATAAAATTTCTGTATGAGTGTAATCAACGTTTTCTTTATCTCGAGGAGGTGTTTGGCTCTTGAGATCATGTAAGAATATCAAAGAGATTTCATTATTCGCTCGTCATCCCACTTGAATATATACTGACGATAGCCTATTTATACACATCGAAATAATAAGTGTTGTTGTTCCTAATAATGCCTAAATTATACAGAAAGGAAATAAATTTCCGAGAAGCTCTCGTAAATTTTTGGATGGTGGAATTTTTCCTGCCAAAACTTAAAATTGATTCCTACGTAAATGCGGAAAAACTTTCGGTAGCATAACTTTCCTCAGGTAGCTACCATGGAGTTATCATCCGCTTCTCCGCCCGACGCTCTCTCCTACAAGGCAAAAAACAGTTCGACCCTGTCCTTAAATTGAAACGCTATTATCTGTCTGAGAAGGGTAAGTCAAGAACCCCTTCGGTGTTTCACAGAGAGTCTTTTCCATTCTAGAAAGACATCTTCGGAATCCTATTCACCATAAGAGGATTTTATACATCCACTTCTGCTAATTGCGTCGGCAACGCCGCAGGCCAAATCGGCCTTCCTCGACGGCACGTATTGCAGTTCCCTTGGGAAACAGGTTTTCGTACACCGGAGAGACCGGCCGACGAATGTCCCGATCTCTTGAGAGCATCCGAGACACTGGATCGAATATTTAATGGAACTGTACCGATAGGATTCTTTGATGGCAGGCAAGCTTTCGCTCCGAAGACACTTACTGCTGCTGAGGTCGTTTATTTTTCAGGAGTGAAATTATTTTTATCCTTTTGATGTTTGCTTCGAATGGTCGTTCTTTTTAACTTGTTACTCGTGACTAGGGGGTTGTAATGCCGCTCTCATTCTTCTGGATTCCTCACTCTCATCGTCAAACGTCCAAGGTGGTATGGTTATGGAACTCTACTAACAATTGTTGAATTCATCGCCATAAATTGTAAAAATTACAATGAATTAAGATTATATCATATGAAAGAAGTACTAAAAATAGTTTATGTGGTAGATTACGAACGCTACTTGTTACATTGATGGATTCCAGTTTTAATTATTAAAGATTTAATTAGTAAAGATTGAAGTATACTAAAACTAATACATGCAGTTATAATACCATATCATGGTATTTACTCGATAATTACCGCCAAAAATGTCCTTCACCTGCAATAAATCTAGAAATAAACGCTTAAGTTGCAAGGTCGACTGAATACCCGAAAAGAGCAGTATTATCTAATGTTGAAAGACAGTCTTAAAACGATGTTTTGCGATTTTTGAAGGTAAAATAAATGTAAATTATGAAATCCAGTTTGAATAATTTTTCCCAATGGTAGTAGTCACTCTCCAGAATTCTGTCATTAGGTTTTTCCCCCTCTCTAAATTGAAAGATTTTCCACTTCGTAAAGTTGACTTTATTCGTGAAAGATCAATCCTACCAAAGATATAACTAGTTATCAAGACATATATACGTTTAATGTCTGTGGTGAATTTTTGAAATTTTGAACTAAAAAAGAAAATAGTTCATGGACGTTACCATTGTAGGTATTTCCAGCAATGATCCTGAAGAAATAGCGGCGCGGTGCCGGAGTTGCAGCAACCGTCTCACCACCGTGTCGAGTAACGTAACACGAGGGTGAAGTGCGGTAAATCGGAAGTTTGCGTCCTTATAAAGTGTACCGGGGAAGGGAGGTCGAATGTGGGGAAGGGGCCGAGAGATGGAGAGGGGTAGGAAATCGATACATCAGCCTCTTTGCTACGCGGGTGATGTAGAGATCTCTCTCGGTCTCTCAGAGTTAAAGGAACGTGGAGGGTTGCATTGACCTCCGCGATATAAATGGCATAGTTATGAAACGATTTTCAGAAATTTACTATACAATAGCTGATAAATAGTTCTAGATCCTGCGCTGTGTTAACTTCGTTGTATTCTGATTACACTAAATGAAAAGTAAACGATGTACACTAAATAATAGAGGTTTTATTTTGGTTGTGACTGATTTTGAAAGGAAATCAGAAAATAATAGATAGGTTAAGATTTGAGAAAATACGGGATAGTAAATCTACAACATGGAATTAAAATTGCTGTGTTGTATGGAAGTGATGAAAATGTTTTGAAGTATACATACGAGAATTGTATAGCTTTCCTACTTCCGCTAAAAATAATTAAAATCGTCAACTACAATGTAGTACGTACTTTTAGTTGGCACATTACCACTCCATAAAACTGAACTAAGTAATTATCTTAGTCTTTGGCTAAATATTTTGCTCCTGATAATATATTTGATTTGCAGATTTTATTTAATATTTTGGAGAAATTAATCACTTCATTTATCGAAATCAGTTTGTTCCCTAAAAGACTTTGAAAAGCGAGTTTGTTCCCTCTCGTTTTTTATTCTTTAAATTTGAGTACACGCTTATAATTAGTGATAGGTTTTCTCCATAGTAAATTTTAGCCAAAAAATCATAAATGAATTAAATTGGAAGCTCCATCTAGTTATCTTCATTTTTATCAATCGAATTCTCGAATCTCGTCATTACGACTAACCACATTTTTTCACAGATTTTTTCGTCATTATTTATATTATCAAGTTAAGCTAACCTCCCCGTAATTTATATGACCAAGAATGTAATACATTTCTATGTATGTAGCAATCAGGTATTTTTGTCATAGACTTCGAAAGTCCCGATCACAATCGAGAACTCATACATTTCCTTCAGAAAGCGTTTTGGAAATCAAAATAAAGATGTAATAAATGTACTTAAGATTGTAAATGTTCCTGCGGATATATATCTAAGGATACATTTTAAGTTTTGTTTGTAGAAGAGATGCTTTCACAGCAGAACACTTTGAATTTGGCACCTCCGAAACCTTGAAATTGCCGCACGAAATACGAAAAAGAGGTGTTTGATCTGTGAATGTGCGGCACAAATGGTTTAATTCTGCTCACTGAAAGATTTGATTAGCTTTTTATAATTATGTTTAAGTTTGGTTTTTCTGAAGAAACCGAGGATAACTCGGCGAAAACAAGTATTCACCATTTCCTCGTTCAATTTTTGTTTTAAAATGTTAGTACACTCTATTATTACATTTTTTCTTTTAGGCAAAACAGAGGATGAAAAGTCTTCATTGGATTGGCTTGAGTCTGAAGAACTTAATCCATCGAAAAGTCAGGCATATCAAGAAATGATTACCCCAAAATATAATTTTACGAACGGCTTTATAAGTATATCTTATGTGTCAGCTCAAGATTCTATCAAGAACACTAGTAAAGATAAATCCGATTTGATTGAGTTAGCTGAACAGTTACACTCGGATCTCATACCTTCTAAATATGAAGGTGAGTGTCTCCACGGAAAAATAAATCTTTTCGTTAATGCTCGTATTCATTTAGATTCGTTCAGCCAAAACAATCGCATTTAATCTTTGATTTGAATTTTTAGGAGGAATGAAGATTTGGGAGTGTACATTTCCGTTAATCGAGTATTTCATCAAAGAAAAAGTTAGTTTTAAAGGGAGGAAAGTTCTTGATTTAGGTTGCGGAGCTGGTCTCCTCGGAATATATGCATTGCTCCAAGAGGCTTTGGTTACTTTTCAGGATTATGTATGTATTTTTTCAATAATTTGTCTTTTTTGTTTACATTGAAAGCGTAATTTGACAAAATGATCATTTGAAAGTGTATCAGGAAATCACTAATGTTCAATGTTTCATCCATTTAGAATGCAGAAGTCATTGAATCTGTTACTTATCCCAACGTTCTTCTCAATACTACCGGTAAAACCGAGGAAGAATTGAAGAAAATCAGCAAGTTTTTCATGGGCGATTGGGCTTCATTTGTAGAACTTCTATTAAAAGAAGTTGAATCTGAAGAAGATAAATATGATGTGATATTATCGTCGGAAACCATTTATAATGCTGAGAATCATTGGAAACTCTTGTTAGTCTTGAAGAAATTATTGAAACATACAGGAGTTGCGTATCCTTTATTTATCCAAATGAAAAGTAATGTTTGTTGGGCAGTTGTGCTATGCTTATTATATCTTAAAGAATTATCTGAGTATATTATTAAATACATTGGGTTTTAGTAAATTAGGACTTTTGTAATACACAATTAAGTTCTAGTGCATGAAATTATGCTGAAATTCGATATTAATGAAAGAAATCTTTGTAAGAGTACAAGCAGTATAGAAAAGTAATAAAGTTACTTTTCATCTACAATTTTATAAAAAAATTCAAAGGTTATATTTAGTTGTAACATGCTCAGGAGTTTGTCTCTTTTTATTATCATCATATTAGATCAAAATTTTTCTTAACCACTTTTGTTTAATAGTTATATAGCAGCTAAAACTTTTTATTTTGGAGTTGGAGGTGGTTTAAGACAGTTTGAGAAGAAATTAGAAGCTGAAGGTTGCTTTGAATCGTCTGTTTGTTGGAAGAGTAGTGAAGGTTCCTAGTTTTTACTTAATGATTAATTATTATTAATTGAAGTATTAATAAATTATTTATCAATATTACTTCCATTTCAGGTGTGATCCAAGAAATCTTATTGATCAGGTTTAAAGACAATACTGCAGTGTGAACTGTTAAGCTTTTTTTTACCATTTTTTAAGATGTATTTTGATACTGTTTTTTTGTAGTAAAACTGCAAAAATGACCCCAAAGCCATGTTTTGTCCCTTGAAAATTTATATTATATGCATTTAGAAACCATTTTTGCATAGGAGCGTTACCATTACTTCGGAACTGCTGCATTAACTTACACATATGGTAATGCACCACATACATGTTGTGATTCCATTATTTGTGATTAAATGGGATTTTTTACCTCCTTACTGCTGAAAAAGTGAAGTGATGACCTTTTAACTCTCGCTACATGTTATGAGTCTTAAGTGATCATATTTTGAGATATTTATTAAGTAAATAAAATAAATTAAGTAAGAAAATAAGTTGATTTTGTTGTGATTGGTTAAGTTGTTTGCACTACTGATAACCTTAAGAAATTATTTCCTTTTTTAGATATTTTTTGATAATTTTGAATTAGATATATTACCTACTACTAAAACTATCTATCTGCTACTTTCTATATTATGCTAACTACTACTATCTAATCCAAACAAGTTTCAAACCCAGTATACCAAGGTAGAGTCCTGTCAGGTACCTTGTGAGGGCCTTTGCCCCAATTATCTTAAATCAGTCTTAGCAACTGAGTCTTTTACACCTTTCTATGATATGTCACTATGTCCATAAGTGTGCATTCCATTTACCATTGTGCCAGTATTTTTTCATAAATCTCTATATTAATGTATAAGCCTTGAACTCTACCTTAAAAACTCCAATTATCTAAAAATATCTCAAGAAATTCGTAATTTTTAAAAAGAATTGTTGAGCTGTTGCTTTTTCCTGATATTAAAAAATTTAGATTCTTTCCATACTTCACAAATGTTTGCTTCTGTATGTATTCTCTCATATCCATAGTTTACATGCTATTCCTCTCATTCAATTTTCCAGCAGTTCTTCTTATTTATGAAGATTATTATGACCTAGCTTGATCCTCTACTTTCAGGGCTAAGACTAATAGTTTCTGAGTTTTACCGGATACTGAGAGTAAAAAAAAATTAAGCTCGGAAAATTTTGCTGTAAAATAGGAAGGTTATATGAGGGCTGTATGATAAGTACCCATGTTTAGCAACTAATGGCACCACTGATATAAAATGTGTATGCCATAATTTAACGCCATCTTTAGATATATGACTGTCAAAATTTCAGACAGATTAATTGAGTAGTTTTGTTTTGATAGCTGTTGAATGTAGTCAAGTTCGTGTTTGCTTGCCACCATGGAGAAAGAGCAATATCGATTTCTTTTTTTGGATGGGAAGATGTGTGAGGATATTCAGGTGAAGTTGCATGTTGTTTATAAGGAGCATGCGCCTTCGATGACTACCATCAGATATTGGTTTAATGAATTCAAGCGTGGCCGAACATCCATTTTTGATGAAGAGTGCCCAGGCTGTCCGATTGAGGTGACTACAGAGGATATGGTTAACAAAGTCCATGATATCGTGCTAGCAGATCGCCATGGGAAGATCAGAGAGATTGCTGACATTGTAAACAACTCAATTGAACGCATACAAAGTATCCTACATGAAAAATTGGGCATGAGAAAGCCATTGGTGAGATGGGTGCTGCGTTTGCTCACAGTGGAGCAAACATTGAATTGCATGACAACTTTGGAGCACTGTTTGGACATGTTTAAGTGCAATCTGAAAGAGTTTCTGTGGCGTTTCTTGACTGTTGACAAAACATAGATCCATTTCTACATGCCAGAAATGAAAGAACAGTCGAAACAGTGGATTTCACCCGGCGAACCTGCTCCATAGAAGGCGAAAACGGTTCCATCAGCCAGAAAAGTCATGGCCACCATTTTTTGGGACTTGCGAGGCATCATCTTCACCAACTATTTGGAGAAGGGAAGGACAATCTCAGGGCAGTACTGTGCTGATTTATTGGACCGATTCGATGCTGAATTGAGGAAAAAACAGCCCCATTTGGCAAAGAAAAAAGTGCTTTTCCATCATGACAACGCACCAGCACACTCATCTGCAATTGCCACAGAAAAACTGGTCAAATTACGTTACAAATTGCTACCTTATCCACTCTATTCTCCAGATTTGGCCCCATGTGATTTCTTTTTGTTTACAAACATGAAAAAATGCCTTGGGGGAAGCAATTCACATCAAACAAGGAAGTCATCACCACAACAGAGGTTTATTTTGCAGAGTTCGACAAAACATATTTTTTGGATGGCTTGAAAAGTTAGAATATCGCTGGACTAAATGTATTGAGTTGAAAGGAGACTATATTGAGAAATAAATTTAAAAGAAGTTAAAAAAATGCATTGTCTTGCCTAACACAGGTACTTATCATACAGCCCTTGTATTTGACAATGCTCCTCCACTGATATCAATGATTCTGATCAATACTTTTCTTTAAAAAAATATATTTGTCATGCTGTCCTCTTCATTATGTCATAAATTCCTTTCAAAAATCTTTTAAGGTATAAAATATTTATATAGTTTTGAGTATTAGCATTAGATTTATATCCTAGAATTTGGTCTTTACCTTTACTTTGAGTGGAGGTATCTTGATTTAAATGAGAAATGTTTTCTAGCCTGCTGTCAAAGTGAAAGAGAATATATTTGTGTCCTCTTTATTAATAGCCCTAGTTATGATGTTAAAAAGAGTTCTTTAATTAAAAAGTCACATATATATGGTATGAAAATTTTAATTTGAAAAATTACATTAGAAAAAATTAAAGCAGTGAGGTAAAGTTTAAAAATATGTTATATGAATAATCTATTCTTTGAGGTTATCTCATCTTTATTTAACTCATCTTAATTAGGAAAAATATTTGAACATATCTCAGCATAATAAATTAAATTAATAATCTATTCTTTGAGGTTATCTCATCTTTATTTAACTCATCTTAATTAGGAAAAATATTTGAACATATCTCAGCATAATAAATTAAATTAATTATTTCCATATATTCTTCTTGCTGTGATATTTGTGAGGATATTATTTAATTAACATTTAATGAGCTCATATTTAAGAAAGCGCTGAAGTAAATGGACAGAAGCATTGATGAATTATAGATTATTTGAAAAATCTAAACCAGTACTACCCAAGTGGTGGTCCATGTTCTGGTGCTGAGCTGTGAAAAGTTTAATTCCCAACTACGGTTAGCTTAGAGTGAAATTGACTGTTCTGTCTCTGTAAGGGTTATTTGTGAATTTGAAGATGATGAAAGTTTAGGGAGAGTCATGAGTTGAAACCAGTTTTGTTGGAGTTCTCAGTACAGGTATTCAGTCAACTTACAATGCTTCCACATGCAACCCGTACTGCTCCTTCTCTCTTTAGATGGACACAAGTCATTGTGTGCACTGGCAGATTATCTCCATTGGTTGTGCCTATATTTATTTTCAAAGTATTTTTCAGAAGTTACATCTTGAATCATCTGCAATGATTAGTACTTCTATCAAAAACTACCACAAGTGATGAATGTCTGACTTTTGTTCAAATCAACCTATGATCAATTGGGTGGTCATAAGTCAACAACTATCTGTTCTATCCACTGGTAATTTTTTTCCCATTCCTTGCAATTTTTTCTATTAATTATGCAAATACATCCATTTTGGAAGACCTATCACAGAAACTTAATGTAGGAAATCTTAAAAAAAAGTTAATACTAATTATCTTTTAAATTACATTTATTTAATAACATTAATTTTTAAGTAGATTTTTTTATAAATTACAATTCATAATTTTATTATATCAATTAATTTTTTGACAGAGTTTTAAAAATCTGTTTGACATTTTAAGAATTCAGTATTCATCTTCTACTGGTTCATAGTCAGTATCAGTTGCAATTTCCTGATAATCTTTCTCCAAAGCAGCAAGATCTTCTCTTGCTTCAGAAAACTCTCCCTCTTCCATTCCTTCTCCTACGTACCAGTGAATAAAAGCTCTTTTGGCAAACATAAGGTCAAACTTGTAATCGATATTAGCCCAAGCTTCTGCAATAGCCGTGGAATTACTCAACATGCAAACGGCTCGCTGTACTCTGGCTAAATCTCCTCCTGGGATCACTGTCGGGGGCTGGCAGTTGATTCCTACCTGTTGTAGTCATGGAAAAGGACGATACTTTAATAATATTCTATTATTTTGCCATTGTTCCAGTGTATGCAATTCCTGCTTTCTCAATTGAAGAGAGCTCAGCAATTCAACATGATCTTCTGATTTGTGTAATAATGATATACATGCAGTGCTATTGCTGTTGAGATTGATTCATTTAGTTAAGGGATTTCTTTGATTTAGCTCCACTTTATTAGTTTTCTAATTTTTTCTGGGTGAAGGAAGCCATAAACAATAAAATCCTTATGAAGTTGTTTCTAACTGATTTGCAAATTGGTTTACTTTAAAATTTTTACATAAACTCAACTTGTGAAGACATTCTTTATTAATGATGGGAATAAAACTTCTTTGTGCACATTCACAGAAAATTTAATATACTGACATGTTTCACAAGTGTACAAAGAAGTTTTATTCTCAGTTCAAATTTTTCCTAAAAAAATTTACTCTCATCTGATAATCCCTTCTTTGAGCATTAAATACAATGAATTAAAAAGTTCAAAGTTTAGAATTACTGTTGAGTTTCTTTTGAGTTTGAGCACCCAGTGCTAATAACATTGCAATGTATTTTTGGGTATGAGAAAATTTTATTTCTCTGTCTCAAAGCTGACTTTCTTTACAGGTATATGCTGGCAAATTATCCTAATCACATCCAAGGCTATAAAAGTACTTCCTAATTGTGTTGAAAGTTTGCACCATTGTAGTTTAAGAATTGCAACACTTTCTTATATACTTGTCAAGCAGACTTTTTCTCCAGCTTTTCATTATTTTACCTTCTTATATAAATTAGGAATCTATAAAGCATTACTTAACTCATATCCTGCTGGAGTTTTATCAATGAACAGAATGGAATGTTTTTATTTTAATGACGTACTGCACTCTTCTGTACATACATTCCTGCCCTTGTATACTTTATTTGCTTTAGGCAAATTCATAAATTTTTTGTGGCTCCTCTAATTCTGTAAAACCATTCTCTTCAGATTCTCAGTCATCACATTCAGTCAGCTTTCTCTCATTGTTCTTTCACTCACCCGCCACCTTATTCTTTATCAAATATCACCCCATAATTTTGTAATTTATTATTTATCCATCCATCCTTTCCATCCACCAAGTCCATACAACCCTCCTTTCAATCTTTCTTTGAATTTACTTTCATTCATTGATTAACATTCAACATAAAGCTGAACTCTATGAAGTATCACTTACCTTAAATCCTGTTGGACACCAATCAACAAACTGTATGTGTTTTTTTGACTTTATGGTAGCAATTGCACGGTTTATTTCTTGAGGGACTACATCTCCTCGGTAAAGCAAACAACAAGCCATGTACTTTCCTTTTTGTGGATCGCATTTGACCATCTGATTATGAGGATGAAAACATGCTGTAGTTAAATCTCCCACTGAGAATTGTTCATGAAAAGCTTTCTCAGCTGAAATAATAGGTGCGTAGGAAGTCATTGGAAAGTGAATTCTTGGATAGGGCACCAGGTTTGTCTGGAATTCACACAGATCCACGTTGAGGACTCCCTCAAAACGGAGAGATGCTGTGACTGATGAGACACATTGTGCTATGATAGCATTAAGATTAAAATAAGTTGGAGAATCTATGTTGAGGTTGCGTTTGCAAATTTCATAAATGGCTTCATTGTCCACTATGAAGGCGCAGTCTGAATGTTCCAGAGTTGTGTGAGCTGTCAGCACAGTGTTGTATGGCTCCACCACAGCTGTGGAAACCTAAATCAAGTTTCAGATATGTAGAGGATTAGAAGGCATGATATATATGCAAAACCAACTCTCTTAGTGCAAAAATCTTATTCCATCAAAGACTACATATTAGACTTAAATAATTAGATGTGTGATTATTGCTTCTGATCTATACCTAAACTGAAAATTTTGCTCATTCAATCATTACATTTTAAGATTAGATACAGATTTTTTGTTTTTATATTTTTCTATTGATGGATTGTTTTTTAACCAGATCCACGTTATTTTTTACCTTATTGTGGTATGTAATCCTAACTTTCATCAAGTAATATTCCAATGAATATTACTTAATGAAATCCCATTATGAATTATAATTGTTATGAGGTATTCATATTATAGGTGGCAATGCTATTTTCTTGGTTGTAACATTGCGAGCAGTTGATCAGTCTAATCTGTAACATTGCAAACATGTACCTAAGAATTTTTTGAAAAAAAAATTTTGAAGTCATTTGACTATGTTCATTAAATTTTGATTTTCTTTTACCAGTACAGTCAGTCAGCGTACAGTCTTTTACTTGGAAAAATATAAAATTTTATGCAATTGAATAACAATAATATTAGTTGCAATAGGAAAATAATAGACGTGCTCCCTGTTTGGGGATTATTTTTGAGCTATCCGAGTGAAAATTTCTCGTAAAAGCTTCTGGTATTTGGTTCATTGAGATCTTGTCATCATACTGTTTATGTACTCGAGGATAAAATTTGTAATTATTTTTTTACTATTTCAAACGTCTTGCAATTATCATGTTTTAAATCATCTTGCGCAAGCATGCATATGATTTCCATTTTCACCTTGGGTGATGGATAGATGGAAAATTCCAGTTTCGTTTTCTTGCTGTATTGGTAAGAGAGACGTTCCATTAGAAGAGATGTGAAACCAGAGCCTGTGCCTCCGCCAAAAGAATGGAAGATGAAGAAACCTTGCAAACCGGAGCATTGCTCGGTGAGTTTCCGGATAACATCCATTACTGAATCTATCAATTCCTTCCCGACAGTGTAGCGACCTCTGGCATAATTATTTGCGGCATCTTCTTTCCAACCTATCAGTTGATCTGGGTGATATAGCTGGCGGTACGCTCCTGTGCGGATCTCATCTATAAATGAAATGTTTCATTTGCTAAATTAGAGATGAATGTGCATTGAGTGTCTTTCAGAGGTATGCAGTGGTACAAATAGGGTGATAGTTGTGCATTCGTTTCGCCTCAGAATACACTTACTAGGTAAAAAAAATGAAGATTTCCGTGCTTTCCCGGTGTATACGGTGGATTAAGTCCTCTCGGGTTTTCCACCAGGTCAGGTGAATCGTTACCGGTAATGGCTGGCAACGATTAAACAGATTGCGATGGCTGACTCTGCCATCGAAACGCCGGCAACGATCCACCTGACCTGGTGGAAAACCTGGGAGGATTTTATCCACAGCTAAAGAAAACGTTTTGATATTTTGAAAGATCATTACTATTATATTTATTTTATATGAAAATCAGTTATTTTTAAGCATTAGGTTATTTTGTGTTTTATCTGAATTAGTATCAAAATTTTATCTTGGAAACTGTACCAATTGTATCAGTGAAAAGGACGAAGAAAAGCATTCAAGTTATCATAACTAAATCGTAAGCACGCTTTTTCCTGATTAAGAAATGTCTTTGAAAGAACCGACTGATATGAGTTTATTTGTACGATGTATGACTCAGACACATAACTTACCTCATCCTGATGTAAGTGGCACAGTTAAATGCAAAGATAGCGCTATTCCGAAAATTAGTAATTACGTATACCATTTTCGTAACTACCGATTCCTTATCTATATGTTATTACTTAGATATCGAAAATGTGTAATTCACTTAACCTCTAGCCTCTCCAGATAATTTCGTAAAATTACTCACCAACCACCGATGATTCCGTGTCGGCAAGTACGGCGCGAGGAACGAATCGTCCGGAACTAGTTTCCAGAAAAAATGTCTCTGGCCTGCCCTCAGCATCATTGCCTGCCGATTCATCCAGCAACTTCCCGTTCTTGTCTATGCCATGTTCCACACAGTAGAGTTCCCAACATTTCTCTGCTAACTGTAAGCCGGCCTGACCCAAGTGAATGGAGATGACTTCAGGCTGTAAGAGAACATAACAAAGTTTCTGTTAACATTAGTTCTTAAGACATGGGCCAGTTTATAGATTCTCTGCGAAGGTGCTGTCCCCGTAAATGGAAGCATCCACAAATGTGAAATCCATAATTTTTATTTCTTTTTCTAATAACACTCTGTAAAGTGTTAAATATTAGTGCTCTTTGTTTCTTTAAAAAGAATTGGAGCGATCTTTTCTAATAAAGGTCTGAGAAGAATGCGATTAGCATTTTATCATTCTAACAAAGCTTTTATTAAATTTACAGCCATTATATATCTTGACTTAGTTTTACGTGCACTTCTTAATTACATTACATATGTAATATGCCAATTAATGACTCCGTGCATATTGCAAGTCCTATGAACAAACTGATTCCTTGACTACTTAAAGCATATTTCTCCAAACTATAGTATCAGATTCGTTACCCTAGGCATGAATTAAGTCCTCGAAATATGTCTTAGGTTTTGCCCTATCTTCATGAATGTCATATAATTTGTAACCGAAACTTCCTTCATATCCTAGAAACGTTCTTTTGTTTTCACGTAGAAATTTAAAACTAAAAAGTAATTCATTTTTATTAGTTCGTGGCATGCAATTAAGAAGGTGCTTTCTGGTACGAAATGTAGAATTGGTACAAACATGTAAAAAACGACAATGAAGGGGTTATGATTTATCTGGGAGGCATCGCCTCCGTTTTGTGGTCATGTTTTCACTTAGCCGGCAATTAGCTCGAACCTATTTCGCTTAGGTTTCCCGTAGTTCATTTTTCCTCTTTAATTTCCTCGCATATCTATGACTGTCCCCTACCATTTTCAGTATTTATTCGTTTTCTCTCCTTATTATAGTAATTCATATTATAGCATTACTTGTTCTTAGTGTATCCTATTTATTTGGTACGCGCTCTCTGATTTTAGCCGCAATTGCATTTCAAATGCATCATGTTCATCAATATCTTATGTTATGATATTTACTATTCCTCAGCCGTATTTTTTCTTTTTTTCCCTGTGATTAATTTTCCTCTCATTAAGGTTTCCTAAGCCAGTCATTTCCTTGTGACATCCTTAATCTTCTTATCGTGATTGGGGAAATATCCCCAATGAAGTCTGTGTATATATATATGTATTTCCACCCCTTCGCGTTTCCTGTTTTATTATATTTCGGCAAGGATTAGAAATTCCTGTTGTTGGAAATCTCCAAGGCATTCCTTGTCCAAATAACGGTTGACATCTATTTCGATGGAGATATACTCATGCTGTTTATTTCTTCGTTTGTCTTACCTGCGGCGACCAATTTCAACCGTAATATACTATCGGAACTTTACTTACTACCTCAAATCTTAAAGAAGTGGAAGGAGAGCGATGATGAAGAGAAAAGGGATCTTGGATTGAGGGCGGGAATGTGGGTGTAGTAAATAACACGTGGGTGAGGAAGGGGAGAGGAAATTGAAGTCTGCGGATAGGTGCAAAGTCCACAGTATCGAGTGAAGCGAGCTACCGGTAGGCATAAAGTATTTGTGCCCTCTTCTATTTTGTAACACCTTTCACCATCGTCGTGGCTCAACAATCCGAACATTGATTAGCTCCAGCCCTCCTGAACGTCTCATTTCCGTCCAATCGCTTCATTCCATCATAACTCCTAACCTTTACACTAACCTGCCTCTCGTAATCTAACCTAGGACTTCTTCTATGATTTTCCTTTCCGCAATTCCTTCCACTGCTGTCTTCAAGAAACTATTGAGCCTTACTGTGTGTCAGATTTAATTTTCTCTTCTTTGTATTGACGTATTCCAGAGGCTTTCATTTGCTCTTCGAAGGACTTCCTCATTAGTTTCTCGTCTGTTAAAATTTCATTTCCATCGTTCTTCTGTAGCACCAAATCTCCACTGCCGCTGATCTTTTATGCTGAAGTTACAGTCCATGTTTCACAGCCGTACAAGCACTCCACGAATGAGAAATTTTGCTTAAAACGGGAAGAGTTTTCTCCCGAGCTCTCAGCATTTTCCAAATCAATCGTTAAAGTACCTATAGTTACTAACGTATTTTCCTTTTCATGAATTATTTACTTCATTTATTTTACTTTAACAATTATTCCTTTCCAGGGCATTTTCTATATCCGTTTTGGAAGTGTTTTTTAATTTTTCTGCTAAAGACCACAGCATCAAAGCAACGGGTATTTTCTTGGTATACAATGACGTTTCTGTCATTATCAGTGTTCTTTGAAACTATGGTGATGTATCCTGATACCTTTTTTCTCACTTTCGCATTTTATATTTCTTCATTGATAGTCATAGCTCATTATGATTCATTTTGAACGGGTCAAATGCTGTTGGGATTTTTGATGATTTTTCTTTTGTTTCTCTTCCTCTGAAGCTGGCTGGATATTTGTTAGTACATTTACATGTAAATGTACTAACATTTAAATTGTAAATGTACATACATTTACTAGTAGTACACTGTACTAAATGTTCTGGGTACCTCGACTTAATTTACTTAAATAGACGTCACAAAATTAATGAAATTCTTCATAATTTAGAGTGCTCTAAAATGCGTTAATTATTATTAATTTAGACTGCTCTAAAATGAGTATTAATAGAAAATTAAGAAACAAAGGTCTTCAAGAGTTAAAATCTTTCTTGCAGTCATTCCGCAATCGACTAGAAAAATGTGCGACGCAATTCCTCGTTGAGAATTAAAATTCTTGTTATGATGCGGCGCACCTTTCACCGAGCACACAAATTGTTCAGTCAGCATCTCCTCTGTTCAGTGAAGATAATATTCCATTAAGGATATTTTCGGCAAAAAATGTTTCTAAAAACTATAGAAAGAAAATTTACACTTTCACCGCATCCGGCAATAATTTAAAAAAACAGGAGCGAAGAAGATAGTCGACAAAAAATAAGTTTGATAAAGTTTTACTTTCTCGTCCAAGAGGCAGAATTAGAAGGCCTATGTTGATGATTATGCTGTTAATTTTGGATCTGTGTCTTTCAAGGTTATTTAAAAGTAACAGCAAAAACTTTTATTCTTTAAATTCCTTGATCGAGTTATGATTTAATGTTCTTTTTCAACCACTCGCTTTGCACATGTCCTAAAATGGTTTTAACACTTACTAAGATTCCAAAAGTTAGCATAAAATAGAGAAATAAAATTTATTAAACCTTCAACGGAATATTTATTCTGAGAAATTGTGGAGGTTGGCCTCCCCGTATAAAATTATTAAAAACTGCATTAATTAACTGCTATTTAAAACTGCATTAATAAGTCTCCCTTACATTCTCAAGGAAATCTGACGGTTATCATACCATGATCACCTTCTTGATTTACTGAGATATCTCCACTTTCTTATTTCTTGGGTAAGAAGTTTGGACTAATTAAATTTAAGACCTTGCTTGATAACTTGCGGGAGTGATAGTAAAGCGTACTTCGCTTCCTCTTTCACGGAGATATCTTCGTAATTTTGCATTGAATAACAAATTAGTTAAGGTTATATTTTTGACTGCATCCAGATTTACATTCTTAAAAATTAGTATTGTAGTATATCAGGAATTGCTTTACACAAATATAATAATTTTGTATTTTCAGTAATCTCAAATTCGAATGTTGTTTTGAATATGAAATGCGAGAGCTGAATAAAATCGTGAAATGATGAATGTGTGAAAAAATAACTAAGAAAATTTACTGTGGAATTTTTCTAAAATTAGCTATAAATATTAGATTCTCAAAAATACTACAGCTTATGCAATGGTAACGAAACCTTTCAGGCAATTCAGCTAACGAAAACGAATAATTCTTATTTGCGGAAAATTCAGCTGTTCAAGTTGAAAGATATTTTTCCTCAGAAATTGCGAGATAATGATTCTGCTTTCATTCTTTGATTGGCCATTTGAAAAGCTATGCGCGGCATTTGCATCGTGAAATCTATGGAACTTTTGCAAGCATAACATTCTTCATCAATTAGGAGTTGAGAATTTTTATGGGTTTCACAACTTATCATTTTTGATGAAAGTGAGTTTATCGGCAGGATGAGTCATCTGATTTTTCGCTCTCTGGGATACATAAGCGGATAAAATCATAACAATTGATGCCCCCTAAGAAGATAAGCTAACAGATAAGAAATGCGTAATGTAGTACTTACGCGAGAAGCTGCTGAAGCAATACAATGATCTATTAGTTATTGTCTGATAGCTGCAACTATGATGAATGATTGCTCTTAGATTTACGCTATTTCAATGAATCTTTTTAGTAACTAACCATTTCTCTACTATCAGTTACCTGCAATGCTTCTTCCTGTGCAAGTAGCAAGTGATCTCATTGATTGCTGGTTCATTATCCAATATTATCGCTGTAACAAAACTACCTACGTAACCAGAAAATTCCACCGGCAAATAATTTAGGAAAGTTTAGTTAAGCCTGAAACTTTTTATCTGTTATGTAGGATTACACTAAGAGTTTATACTAAATATATATATTACCTATTGAAATTATTGTGGAATATGTTTTCCGCATTATGATTCATCCCTGATTAATTGATGGAAATGCTATCAAATTTTCATTAAATCATTGCTTTCTTTTTTTATCATTCGAGCATTAAAAAGAATTACTAAATTCAAAGATAGTTGGGCCTCCGGGTAGCCATGTGGGTAACGCATCCCGGGTTCGATTCTCGGTGGGGGCTCACGTGCGAAAAGACCATAAATGTCGAAGCACTTTTAAAATGTCTACTACTACTCTAAGAAATTTTGTCATAAAATAACAGCCTCTCTAATAGCACACAAGCAAAATTGCCAATAATTTTCGAAAATATATACTTCTGACTTTAACATGCCCAGTAGCCGAAGGATAAAATCAATGGTAATATTCGTAGCATTTTTCCAACCCAACTTAGATAAAACTTATCGCGGGTGTATTTACCATTGGAGATATGGAACCTGCACAAGTACAAGCAACTTCATTCAAAACTCTAACAGACGTGTCCAAACTTGAATTCAGCAGGTAATGCGCCTAAAGGCACCAACGGGTTTATAGTAAAGATTATAGTAACAAGATTATAGTAAAATACCATAATNACTCTAACAGACGTGTCCGAACTTGAATTCAGCAGGTAATGCGCCTAAAGGCACCGACGGATTTATAGTAAAGATTATAGTAACAAGATTATAGTAAAATACCATAATCTTTGAATTCTGTTGAAAAGGAAATCCTACAAACGTCGAGAAAATATTTAAAATGCTATACCGAGCCCTGCGTTAAGCTCTCTGCCGCATTTTTTCTTACACCCTGTCCTCTCTCTACTCATCCTCTAGGAAACAATTGGCTGAAATCTGGACTACTCTGACCATTTGCTCTCTTACTTTTTCTGAGATCACGAAATCTTTCGTTATGCATACGTTTTTAATCCAGTCACCTATTTCTCTTTTGCATCTTATAAGTTTTCTGCTGTCTCCAATTCGTATTAGTGTAATTTTTTGGCAATAACCTTCGGCCTACTAGCAACTACTTCGGCCGATCTGATAGTGGGGTAAAATAAGAAAAATAGATGCGAGGACAAGTCGTTTTAGGGACTCATTTTTTCCGCGAATGATACGCGATAACAATAAATTAAAGAGGTGACTCCAACGCTTGGTGTTTACACTCTCTGCCACACGCCGAAAGGCGGCTTGCAGGGTATTTATGTAGATGTTGATATAACCTCAGATGCTTCAGAGTTCCGCTTCATCTGATTTAACGATTTTATTTTATTTCTGAAATATTCCTCTCCTATTTTCTTCAGCGAATAAATACTAAATAAATCAAACAAAGCGATATTGGCGTGAAACATATTTATGAGGTAGAGTCCTTGAAATTCGATAAAATCATAAGCTAATCATCATTTCGAAGTAGGAATAGTTTCACTTATCATATGCATTAACTTAAAGGTTACACTAAAGAAAATTTCTCTTCAGTTGCTTGAGATACGTGCTCCAGAAATTTTCAGTCATCTTATCTTCGTTACGTTCAAGGAAAGTATGTTCATTTTGAGATAACGTGTGACAGAAAAGATCTGATGGATAAAAAGGCGGCATTCGGTAATGCATACGAAAGTTGTTCTTTACCCGTAGTATTATTTGAGTTTTGATTTCCCTGCCTTATTGTGGAAATAGAATCTCTCTTTTCATCGAAATCGTTCTCCAATAGCAGCGATAACGAAGAGGAAAGAAATAATTTCAAAGCATTTCTTTCAAATTTTTACCATGAAATATTGTTATGGATCAAGAAATTGAATTCAAAGTATTAAGTCAATTGGTTTATTTTTTATCCTTCCTAAAAGTAATGTGAACTTTTTGGAGAAAAAATACAATCAACTCGACTTACCATTTCGTTGTATCGTCGTCCCAAGCCTCAGCGTCTTCTGATGTCTCTAGATTTGGAACGACTGCAGTTACGTTTGCGGAATGCGATTAGGTGTATCAGACGAGAGGCATTGATAAGAGCTTCTGAGCCAAAGTCTGTTATTTTAATATGATGGACCATTGGATTAATGAGGGGTCTGGTCTGCTTATCAATTAAGCAGTACGTCAGAAAATCGTTTGAAGAGATGAAAAATGAATCCGAAAGGGAAAGTATGATACGTGCATCTCAAGATGAGCGTATTACGTGTACGTTTTATTTACGGTTATACCCATAGTTGTACCACGTTAACCGGGGCCGGCCATCTACCAAAGGAGGCCTGGGAGTAAATAACTGCCTGACTCCTACTTACAGGTACTCATATCCTTTAATATCTGCAAAATGAAAATATCCCTTGGCTCCTTCAATCTTGGGGCCCGGACGATAGACATCTACGGAATCCCTGACCGGCCCCGACTATTACAGTATAGATACATCTGCAGTTATTGGTATTAGAAAACTTCATTCCTGAGAAGAGTGTTTTTAATGTCATGCACAGTGTAAACTGTGTAAAACGGAACCTATTTACAACGAAAATTTGAGTATTACCGAAAAATTTCTTATTGCTAGTCCTGTCCTGCGGTATCGGTGTACGTAATTCAAACATATGTTCATTCCAATAAAAGCAGGTTTCACTGTATCAGATCGGAATTGTTTTGGCATATAATTTCTGTAAAATTGATACATTTTAAAGAAACCAAAAAATTATTTTACTAGAAAATAATACTGAATTTGAAATCACTGTTTTGAGAACTGCCTGTTACTTTAAACTGAGCTGAAACTCATTTAATAAAGGGCGCTATAAGAGGGAATTTTGGATACATTTTAATTATTACTAATTACTGAACAGTTTCATGCAATTATATTCTATAATTATATAGATTAACTCAACACAGTTATCGTCTCTAGTTTCTGCCAAGTAATAGTATTCCAAGTTAGTTTTTGGAGGAAAAAAATCTATTTATACCTGAATAAATATTTTTACCAAAGCTAACTAATTTCAGTTAACAAGACAAAATTTCAGTTTTTGAATTAATTGAAAAATTTTAATATTAATAAATATCACATTTTTTCAAGAGGTACAACATAAATATTGTAAAAAATTATCCCTTCTAAGAATTTGAAGCAAAGCATAATGAAACAGACATAGCAACAGAATTTCCGAATCAACTATTTTTGGAAAATGATGAAGATCATGAAAAGGTTAGATGCTGGAGGATGAAAATTGTCTATTCACTTAAGATAAAAGGAAAGGAAATAAGAGATTTTATCAATTCAATGGTTAAACATGAAGGTTCTTTCATTAAAAAATGCTTTATTCTACTTCTATCTTATTTACTACCTATAAATAATATTTTCGAACACAGAATTCCAAGATATAAACAATATATAACTTCAACAAATTTAGCACTACATTTGTTTAAAAACTACATTTAAAAGTATTTGCATTAATGATTAAATAAAAAAAATCATCTTCAACACAGGAACATTTCTGGTAATATTTCACTTATGTTTATTTAAATGTTTCACCAAAATTTATATAGCAGTAAAGTAAGCCTCTAGAAAATTGAATGAAACATAATTCCCCGCAGTTATCTCTTTGGCAATGATCTATTAGTTATTGTCTGATAGCTGCAACTATGATGAATGATCGCTCTTAGATTTACGCTATTTCAATGAATCTTTTTAGTAACTAACCATTTCTCTACTATCAGTTACCTGCAATGCTTCTTCCTGTGCAAGTAGCAAGTGATCTCATTGATTGCTGGTTCATTATCCAATATTATCGCTGTAACAAAACTACCTACGTAACCAGAAAATTCCACCGGCAAATAATTTAGGAAAGTTTAGTTAAGCCTGAAACTTTTTATCTGTTATGTAGGATTACACTAAGAGTTTATACTAAATATATATATTACCTATTGAAATTATTGTGGAATATGTTTTCCGCATTATGATTCATCCCTGATTAATTGATGGAAATGCTATCAAATTTTCATTAAATCATTGCTTTCTTTTTTTATCATTCGAGCATTAAAAAGAATTACTAAATTCAAAGATAGTTGGGCCTCCGGGTAGCCATGTGGGTAACGCATCCCGGGTTCGATTCTCGGTGGGGGCTCACGTGCGAAAAGACCATAAATGTCGAAGCACTTTTAAAATGTCTACTACTACTCTAAGAAATTTTGTCATAAAATAACAGCCTCTCTAATAGCACACAAGCAAAATTGCCAATAATTTTCGAAAATATATACTTCTGACTTTAACATGCCCAGTAGCCGAAGGATAAAATCAATGGTAATATTCGTAGCATTTTTCCAACCCAACTTAGATAAAACTTATCGCGGGTGTATTTACCATTGGAGATATGGAACCTGCACAAGTACAAGCAACTTCATTCAAAACTCTAACAGACGTGTCCAAACTTGAATTCAGCAGGTAATGCGCCTAAAGGCACCAACGGGTTTATAGTAAAGATTATAGTAACAAGATTATAGTAAAATACCATAATACCTCTTTTGCATCTTATAAGTTTTCTGCTGTCTCCAATTCGTATTAGTGTAATTTTTTGGCAATAACCTTCGGCCTACTAGCAACTACTTCGGCCGATCTGATAGTGGGGTAAAATAAGAAAAATAGATGCGAGGACAAGTCGTTTTAGGGACTCATTTTTTCCGCGAATGATACGCGATAACAATAAATTAAAGAGGTGACTCCAACGCTTGGTGTTTACACTCTCTGCCACACGCCGAAAGGCGGCTTGCAGGGTATTTATGTAGATGTTGATATAACCTCAGATGCTTCAGAGTTCCGCTTCATCTGATTTAACGATTTTATTTTATTTCTGAAATATTCCTCTCCTATTTTCTTCAGCGAATAAATACTAAATAAATCAAACAAAGCGATATTGGCGTGAAACATATTTATGAGGTAGAGTCCTTGAAATTCGATAAAATCATAAGCTAATCATCATTTCGAAGTAGGAATAGTTTCACTTATCATATGCATTAACTTAAAGGTTACACTAAAGAAAATTTCTCTTCAGTTGCTTGAGATACGTGCTCCAGAAATTTTCAGTCATCTTATCTTCGTTACGTTCAAGGAAAGTATGTTCATTTTGAGATAACGTGTGACAGAAAAGATCTGATGGATAAAAAGGCGGCATTCGGTAATGCATACGAAAGTTGTTCTTTACCCGTAGTATTATTTGAGTTTTGATTTCCCTGCCTTATTGTGGAAATAGAATCTCTCTTTTCATCGAAATCGTTCTCCAATAGCAGCGATAACGAAGAGGAAAGAAATAATTTCAAAGCATTTCTTTCAAATTTTTACCATGAAATATTGTTATGGATCAAGAAATTGAATTCAAAGTATTAAGTCAATTGGTTTATTTTTTATCCTTCCTAAAAGTAATGTGAACTTTTTGGAGAAAAAATACAATCAACTCGACTTACCATTTCGTTGTATCGTCGTCCCAAGCCTCAGCGTCTTCTGATGTCTCTAGATTTGGAACGACTGCAGTTACGTTTGCGGAATGCGATTAGGTGTATCAGACGAGAGGCATTGATAAGAGCTTCTGAGCCAAAGTCTGTTATTTTAATATGATGGACCATTGGATTAATGAGGGGTCTGGTCTGCTTATCAATTAAGCAGTACGTCAGAAAATCGTTTGAAGAGATGAAAAATGAATCCGAAAGGGAAAGTATGATACGTGCATCTCAAGATGAGCGTATTACGTGTACGTTTTATTTACGGTTATACCCATAGTTGTACCACGTTAACCGGGGCCGGCCATCTACCAAAGGAGGCCTGGGAGTAAATAACTGCCTGACTCCTACTTACAGGTACTCATATCCTTTAATATCTGCAAAATGAAAATATCNGCACTTGAACCCCACTGGGAATCAAACCTGGGACCACTTTCACTAAAGTCAAACACGTTGCCTACTTGACTATCTGAGAGTCCTATGAGGGTTATATATGATGAAATTGTTTACATAATTTTGTAATCTATTTCATGTTCCAATATAAAAGTTGTTATTTGGAATTTGGTGTTCACTGGATTTTGGAATACATGATTTGGTGGAGTTAAGAGAATTGAGACAAAGTCAGACTTACAGGTATAAGATTTCATTTTTCTTAAAAATTGTAAACAAAAATGCTACAAGCAATGAATACAAACATATAATTATTTATCAAATGAGGTTGATTGAACAAGTTCTGAGTCTTTTAAAGATGAAGAGACATTATAGGAAAATCTTAACATATAACCACCATAAAATTAATGGTCAACACAGACGGTGCTTCAAAATTGAATATCATAATATAGCAAAATGTTCTCAAGCAATTTAAAAATTCTCCACTGTATAGAATACTAATGGATGGAGGCATTGTGGCATAGAACATAACTAAGAAGAGCATAGAACATTATGCTAAGCTAGAGACCTTTTCAAATAATATAATTTTCAATTGTAGAACATTTCTTACATTGTTTGACTAGGATAAAATCTTCTAAACCTCAAAAATGTCATCTTGGTTTTTCTTTCTTGAATCTTAGGCCACATGACACTCAATATTTCCTATCAATATTCTAGAACAAAGCAGCATGTTTTAAAAGTAACATATACACAGAATTTTACAATACTAAACTGCTTCCTTGATATTAAAGTAATAAAATGACAAGAATTACTAAATCAAACTAAATTAATTAGCCCAAAAGGTTATGTAAAACTTCATTCTTGATCTGCCCTATCTCATGATGAAATCAATTACTGATTCATGCAGACAATAGGTTATCTACTATTTGAAATTTCTGCTATTGAACACATGGTAATGATTGTAGTTCAATTCTTAGAAAAATATAAATTTCAAATGATGATAGTAAGGAAAGATATCACAAAGTATGACTCAATAACCAATGAGTTAATAATATTAACTTCTTAAAGACAAGTTTATTGAAGGATTAAATTTTCCTTCCCCTAAAGCAAGCCCCCTGCACAACATATGGCACACTATATTCACCCTGCAGCCCACAATAGGGTTTAAAAATTGCACTTATCCACAAAAATATGAGAATATTTATGTTTAGAATGAATCAAAAAGAGCAGTAATTAGTCCTTAGCATATTTTAAAAATCTATCTCTGANAGGAGTGTCAGTTGTATGACACAACACTAAGTATACACTCTTATGTTGGCTTTTCTGTTCTATCAATTCAGATTTTTGATAACTAGTCATCAAGCCAGTATTAATTTATGTACAATGTATTTAAGTCATAATTACTAATAATTAGTGATGCCCACTTTTTAAATACTATGAAAGTCTCAATGAGTCACACATAAGTGTAAGATTCCAGTCATTGTAAAACCAACGTTACTTGACGATTAACCATTGGATCACTAGTATCTTCTCTTGTGCGCACACATATTTCAATTTGAGAGAATCCTTTCCTCCAAACATAATCAGAAGCATCCCTAACTTCAAACACAATTTTTCTTTTGTAATGTTCATTTAATTCTGGTATGCAGATTTTTGTGCCATACTTCAGATGAAGGGCAGGATCAAGAGACACTGTGACATATCTTGCTCTCCAATCAATGTAATCCTAAGTAAAGAAAAACATTGGATAATTATTCTCTGTCACCAAGACGAAATCCAGATTAAATTATCATAAATAAATGCAGATGAGTTAATTTTATGTACTACCTAATTCATCTAATATGATAATTTCCTAAAATTTCAAATATTCAGCAGTTAATACTCAAAAGAGATTCATTAGATAGTACATCTATTTATACGAACTCGTGAATTAGGCATTCAGATAGAACTAGATAGTGCACAGCTTCATTTGGATTATTGTGAAATAGTTCGTAACTCATTACAGGTCTGTCATAAGTAAACACCAGAGTTATTTCTTATGATTGCATTTGAATTCCCCTTGGAGTAAAGACTTGTATTCACTGATTCGCTTATATTTCATGAGAAACTTTCAGACTTCATCTAAAAATATTTCTTGAATGAACTGTTGTGTTGCAGTGTCAAGAGTGAGGTAGAAAATTCCTACATTATAAATATACAATGTAAGCACTATGCTGCATTTAAAAAGCTTTTTTGATTTTTATTTCAAGTATAAAAATTGTATTATCAATAACATAAGTGGAAATAATGCTTCTCTGTCCAAAATTCATACAAATTGAATCAAAATTTTGTCATCAGTATCATTTTTCAGCTAATTATTTTCGTAATGTGAATTCTACGGATAACAATTATTCTGCATATCAAATAGTACCATGTTGATGATGATTTTGTACCTTATTGAAACAAGGTTACAAATACTACCATATTAGCTAAGTACATTTAAAGTTAGTAATCGATAAAAAACACCAGAGTACAGGCATTCATAAATAGAAAAAAATATCAATAGGGCAATGTTTCTCAGCTTACGCTTCAAGGATCCTTTGGAGTCCCCTTTCATGCAATAAGTGAAATTAACAGTATTTCCTAAATGATAATAAAAATTATCTACTAATGAAGAATCATTAAAAGATATACATGGTTATTTGTTCTTTGACTTTCCTTTGTTTAAGTTGCATGTATGCATGTTCCCACAGACTTTTTCTTTAGTTCTTCTACAGTAATATCACACAATCGTTTATTAATAGCCAGTAGAAAGCAATCACCATTATCATCCAACATTTTCTGTTAGGTGATTGATCAATCAAAGTTCAATTAATTGGTCAAATGGTTTTAAAGATTGACAAAATAAAAGCAATCATCCAAATGTTGGCCAGGAGAGTAAAATATAAATGTACAGTTTGGTAAAATTCTTAAAGAAACACCTCAGGATAATGTTCTCACANTAGGCAACTCAATTATTTGGAGTAGTAGTACTAAGAACATTCACTTTTTAGTTTCTTTTACATTCCTCCAGAGTATTTCATGAGTATGATGATAATTTTTATCAACAAACCTTTCTGATTTTCATAATAGATAACTTATCCTTCCACAATTTTCCATTTAAATAAAAACTAAAATAGCATCTTGACAGGTTACTAAATTAAATTGCTTTAAATATATGAATCTCAGAAATTAAAAACATTTTATTAGTGAAGAAATAATAAAGATGAATTACAAAAATCAATCCATGAACAATTCATAGAATTTAAATAGTTTCACACAACTCAAGCAACTTTTGCAAGCCATGACATGACACTTTCCAAATCAGGAGGGTTGTCAGCATTTTTATTCATTGCACAAGTTTCCATAAATTCTACTTTCAGGGGATAGAGATGATCGAAGCTAAAATCCTTATCCTTCTTTCCCAAGAAAGTATTCTTGTCACTACCATCCAGGGTACTCTGCAACTGACTGGTTTTCGTGACACGGAGCATGTTCCTTTAAAGGACCGATATTTCAATGATAGGCAACAGTAATGAAAATATAACTCAACAGTTGTAAATACAAAGTAGAAAATTAACTTACATTTCCTTCTCCAGCAAAGATCTTATGACCGTACTTCCCTTCGCCATGGTTTGATCTTGCTTATTGCATACTATTGCAACAGGGAGATTGTATGAAATTGAATTTAAGTCCGTCATAAGAGTGTAAAGGAATCTGAAATACAGAGTTGAGGTTACCGATGAGAATGGATTGAATGAAGGAGTAAATTGTCAAAATTGTAATACATAACACATAGATGAAAAACTGCAATCTTAGAACAATAATATTCAACAACACTTACTCAGCAACATCGCGTAGTTCCTTTTGAATGGTGACACCATCAATCACGTAAATTATTCCACGGGCAGATAATTTATACTGATCATAAAATTTGGCTCGAATTCTCTCATGACCCGGAATGTCGACGATTTTCAAAGACCGCTACATACATTTGAAGGAAAATGATATTTATAGCAAAATACTTAAATAAATCTATTAAACTCCACAAAAAATAGCGAAAATAATACCTTATTGGAGATAAAATCCCCAGTATTTTCCTTCATAGACGTGTAGGTCAACACAAATTTATTTTGTAGTAAACGGGTAAACAACAAAGTCTTCCCTGAATCGCAGAGACCCATAACAAGAACGCTTCTACGAGAAAGTTTTTTTCTTCTCCATAAGAAAAATATTCCTGCAACAAATATCAAAACTTAGTAACGACATCCTGAGACATATGCCACACAAATTCATTGGGCAAACTCCAGATTAAAGGTTATTCAAGTGCTTCTTACCAAGGGTTATAAATATAACGACAACCGCAACTATAATACTAATTAAATTTTCGTCAATATTAATGTTTGACAGGAATTCATCTTTGAAAGTAGAATCCTTCTTGTCTGCCATGTTGGCCTTATGTGGCGGATAGAGACTTTCAATTTTCATGTTTATGAAGACATCATCTTCTGATTGGATGCCTATGTCGCCTTTGTCACACCGCCATGTTTAAGGAACACTTTGGAAGCTTCAGTTTTGTAAACAGAAATCAGTAGATTTCAGGTTCCTTTGGCGTCCTATTATTGAAAAAAGGAAAGCTGAAGGAGATTCTAAAATTGACTACTCAGTAAATTCAAAAGATTATAGACATTTATAAATTTTAAACGTCTCATTTGAAGATATTTTTCTAATCCCTATCCTTCTTGCTGAATATTAATTATATCAAATAAAATTAGACTCAAATGATATGAATTATTCATCACCAAAAAGCAGATGGTAGAAGTTAATCCAATGTTTAATATTTTTCTTTACCTTATAGGTAAGAAAACTGTCTCAGGCACCACATTTGAAGGTAGACATTAGTCTCGCTGATGTGAAAGCAAAACCCTTTGTTGGAAAAAATTGCTTCAAAATTACCAATACTAATCTTAAATGGCAAATAAGATAGCCAAACATTTAAGATAAAATCATTAACTCAGAACTTGCTTTATGCATCTTTTGCAGTATGTAAGCAGAACATGTATTATGACAACACCAATCATGAATGAATTCATGAATTGACATTTTTAAAAAATCACAAAATCCATCCTTAAGAGCAGCAAAATTCCTTTCCAATGGAATAAATATTTTGCCATCCAACTGTTAATTCATGATTAATTTTAGAGGATATTGAGACATATTGGCAAGAACCAGTTTAGTGCCACTTATCTGTTGTCTCTGTTTGAAAAATCTTTAAACTGATAAGAAACTTACCTGCAGAGTTCTTAGTTTTTTTCCTCTCATGTCTACAAATCCATCTTTGTTTGGATGATGGGAGGGGTAATATGGAGTTGCAGTTGCATTAAATACACGTTCCCCCTCACATTTTAAGTCTTTAGTAAGCTCTGTGTAATTAATATCAGATTAAAAGATATAAAATCTCATCAGATCATAAAAACTAGAACTTTGCCTCACAAAAAGGCGGCAGTAAAAAAATACCATAATCATTGATTACTCTAGATGGTACAAATTTCCGCACATAGTGGTTTCTTTCCCTTCATAACAATAATAACTGAGGTTAAAGTTTAAACTCACCTTTAGATGAAACAAGCACTGCACAACTAAGGAGCACAAATTTCAAGGAATACATTGTTTTCTCTGACATGACAACACTTCCTGTGATTTAAGTATTTAGAACTAATGGAACCACCTGAATGTGATACCAAGGTGTAAATGTAAAACACAAATATATTGCTGACAAATAAAGCACAAAAGGAAATGGACCCTGATATCTCAGAGTTCACTCAATGAATCCAAGTCATCACTTTCTGACCATTCCATTATCTTAGCACAGAATTGCTGAATAAGGCTTCCTCCCACACACGGAAGCTGATGATTAGGCAACTCAATTATTTGGAGTAGTAGTACTAAGAACATTCACTTTTTAGTTTCTTTTACATTCCTCCAGAGTATTTCATGAGTATGATNTTTTCTACTTGATGGATTTCCGTATTAAAAATACGAGAGGAATGAACAGAATTAATAGTAGTACAAGTTTATTTAATTAAAAGTATTTTGATGTAATTTACAATCGATTCATTGATCTTATCGAATTAATGGCCATTACGTTCTTCCGAGAGGGTATTTTTCGTGTTCGTTAAGGATAGATGTTATAATTGGATTGGACTGGTTGGAAGGGTTGGAAGACTGGACTATAATTGGACTGGACTGGAAGATAGATGTTATAAATGTAAAGCTGTAATTGAACCATTCACTTCATATCATTATTTATAAATATAGTTATACATATTTGGGTGATTTAAATCAGCATAAAAGCATAATTATGCTCTTATGGGCGCATGATGCTCTTACAAAGCGGATTTTAAACTTAAAAACTCTCCCTGACCTCTAGTGGTAAACTCTAAAAGTAATTTGGCGGTTTTTGAGTAGTAACATGAAGTTAGTAATTATTTTTCTCTACGGAACCAATTACTTCGAGCTAAATATTTTAAAATTCGATTTAAATGTGAGATATAATATTTTTGACGAAAATAGATTTGCTTAATGCCTCTGAAAACAGCAAATTACTAGCACAACTTCGTATTACCATATTATTTTCATTAATAAAACAGAACAGTATAATACCATTTCCATAATTTTACTTCCTGAGAAGATCATTGGGATATTAGAATAAATGTTCCTGATGCATTCTTCATCCCCAAAGGTTTGTATTTACGTCAATTTTTTTGCAAAGAAAGGCTAAAGCATTTTGCAGGAATTAGCTCCGTTTTAATTCCTAATACCTAATTAAGGAAAACTTTTTGTGTACAAGTTTGTGTAAGTACAAGCTTGTGTAATTAGTTGTCGAGGAGTTATATTTTGACTTGGTGTATGTTTGGTTCTCAAGCCAACCAAGTATGAGATGTGGTTAAAATGTTAAACGGCACTGTTGGTCTATTTCATCCTATTCATTCAAATATCCAAAAAGGTTTACCTTTCAACAATATCTACACTGCTGGCATTATCTCTCGTAAAGGTAGTTTTTTGGATTCCTAAAAACGATACAATTGTTTTAAATTATGAATAAAGCATTTAATATACTTTACATAATAGCTATTTAAGAGTCAATCATTTCCAGGAAAAAATTCCCATCATAGTGGAAAGAGATTGGGGATTATAATCAAGACAAAATGATGTTTTAAAAAAATTAAATTAGGTTTGATTTGAACTTAATGGCAAGCTTAGGCTTTGCAATTTATTTGACTTTCTCACAACTCTGCATATTCAACATATAATGGTACATCCAACCTTCTGAGCTACCTCAATTATTACCCATACATTTTCTAAATGTAAATAAATGGTAAATGTTACAATATGGTATAAAATTAGTGTATATAAATTGACTTGGCAGGGATTTTCCTCCAAAGGTAGTGACAAATAATTACTGTAATAAAATACCAATATGATTTATGATTTTCTTGTGGAATTGATGGGAATAATATTACAAGCATGTATATTGCTTTTAAGTTATACACTAGGCCTGCTGTGGCTCGAAGTACCCCAATAAAAATTCAACTAAGGATGTGAAAGATATAAGTAATATCTTTGTAATCTTGTTATTTGTTATAATTTTACTTTAATTTAACAATACTCCTCAAAGGATAAATGGTAAATGCATTGATGAATCCTATAATTTTAAAAATTCAGTTCAACCGAGTATTTCGAGTAAATACTGATCTCACTTTCTTTTTGGGGATGCATAAGTACCAAAGAACTTAATTTTTAATTGGTTGTGAATAAATTTTACTCCATCATTTGAATTAACGTCAGAACTTATGAAGATTATCTATCTCATTAAAAATTATTTATCTCTTACTGTATTCTCTGGATAATGGCAACACAGAGAAAACAAAACTGAAGATCTCTCTTTACTTACACTAAACATCAAAAGTGTAACAAAATTAGTTATAACACTTAACTGCAAATATTAATTTGATTACTCTTTTGGTGTTTGCTATGCTGTTCAGAACAACCAGCTAAAATTATTTTTATTTTCATTTCTTTTTTGCAGGCAACAAATGTTGTCAACATTAATCCCATGGGGCTCATTATGATCTACAACTTGGAATCCCATATTCAACTGGTGAAAATTAGGCAATGGCTTTCGTGCACATGCTCCCATGCTCTCTTATGTTTCCCATCATTTCAGGTATTATAAATTCTTTAAGTTATTTAGATACAATCAGCTGATTTATTGTTATTATAATGGCTTTTACTGCTGATAAGCATATCATAAGTTATGTCATAGAGTAATCTTAAGATTTTTATTGTTATATATTTGCATTACATGTTATAATAATTTTTGTGTAAGATGCTGGTTTTTGGAGGTGTCTTAAATGTATAGAAATTTAAAGGGAAATTCATGTACCACCATGAGAAAATGAAAAGCCCATTTTTAGATTATGAGAAATATACATGATTACACAATTAATACAAGTTTATTTTTATAATAAAATTTTCAATTGCCATTAAAATCAACTAAAATTGAAATCACAATGAACTGTCATTTATCTAGGGAGCAAGTGAGTTATATTTAGTATGAGGTGCTCCTGAGCATGGGTTATTCTGAGATCAAATATTGTCGTAGCGACGACATGGGGGGAAAAATAATAATTGGCACTGCGACTTCAAGTTTGGACTGCGTTTATTGTACTGAGATGGTCAGACTTACGTTACGGTAGCACTGGTCGGTGAGGCAGAGGTGTGGTGGAGGTTCCCCTTGGGTGCGGTTCAGGCATTGCACTATGGAGTTGGAGGCAAGAGACTGCTAGACTCGACCTGGGTGAGGAGTGTCCTCCGCAGTCCTACGTGGACCTTACGAGAGGACTTGGGATTGGCCTTCCGCAGTCTTACGTGGACCTTACGAGTCGGCCAGGGGGTTGGGGAGTATTGCCTCTCGAGCTCAAAAATGCTCTGCCTTTTATACTAATTTTTGGGGGTGGAAGGGTGGTGGTGAGGGTGGCTTTGACCGCATCTTTACCCCATGTGCACCCCATATGGGTGGGTCAAACCCTCCACCCTTTCACCCTTCCTGACTGACTGGACCTGGACCTGACTGCCCAAAACTCGCAGGGATGACCACCCTCGCATTTCCATCGGTGTGGGTGGGTCATATCCTTCCAGCTGGTCTTCTGCCCTTGTTTTACCTCACACTACCGTATTTCTCAGAAATGCCATCGAAGGCATTTCCGAGAAACCTCATTCCAACAATATTTCTTTACAATCTTAGAGAGGAGTAGTGACGAAAGGAATGCTATGATTAGGTATAAATGCACAAGAGTTCATTGAGATGACCTTAACATCTTAATATCTAACATTACCTGAAATTTTGAACCAGAATGGTGGCATTTTGCAGAAAACCCAAATGATAGAAATTTTTATTTCATGAATTCTTCCATCAAACTAGGCTGATCAAATGCAATAGTGCAAAGACCAAATCTTATGAGGATTTCCAATGACGCTGAATAAGTTTTGAGAGGATGCCTCTTAATTCATTATTTCTCTTTATCAATATATCATAATCAAACTGTATTAGTTAGGGTATCTGAGTAGAAATCAAACAAAAGTAGTAAAAATACAAAATAATAATAATAGAACAATCAAATCACAGATACACTGACAAAAAGCTGTAGAGCAGCTGCATACAACTCTGAAAAGGGTTTTGCATTTAAATTTAAAATTTAAATCATAGGGGCAACACAACCTATACTCAAGCTACCTTTAATAAATGAAATTAGGATCTACCAAGAAAAATTATTATTTATTTAGCTCTCACAATTATATTTATTTTGATCTCTTGGTTGTGTTTCTCTCATTTTATCCAGCCGAAATGTATGTACATGTTTAGTTTAAGAAAAATATTTGAAGTAGTTATAATCATAAAAATGATTTGGGTTCTTAAAAAACTATAATGGAAAGACTAGTAATATCCTTAGTTTGGAGTGCTTATCAGTATGGCTGTAAAACGTTCACCATTAAGGTGAACTTAAACAAAAGAGAATGAAGGAATCTGAGATCTTGCAAAAATTGGATATTACATTAATCTGATATAAAAATCAGGGATCTACTGTTGGAGATGGTGTAAGGGAAGGATTTCGGATGAAGAGATTAAATGGAGGTGTAAGAGGTGATGTACCGTTGAATAGGCTGGAATGAAATACAGTTATGAGATTGGTGTATCTCTTCATTCTGTGAGACAGCTACATATGATAATTGGAATGTATTGAGAAACTCTTGAAGCTACTTAAAAATGGCTATATACCATGCTTTGATAGAAAATTATCTCACATACGCAATCTGGTAAGAATACTTACCAGATTGCATCCTTGTTGCTTTGGTCAAATGCACCAAGTTAAGGTTGAAAATGCAGCATTGACTTCTAAAAGTGGAAATTAGTACCCAGAGTCATAAACAGTAGATAATGAGACCTGGGTGGTGTTTGATTTAATTCTTGGACCAGTTGCCTCAAATGACCTAGTAGGAGGCTATGACTACATTAATTGCTAAATAATAACTAGCTCTTAGACAATTTAGCAAATATTGACAAGGAAGAGGAGGTAAAAGCCTTGTGATTTATCATAGTAGTAATCACAAGAAAAGTCATTACACTGCAGGCACAATGATTGTATTGAAGACTTTCAGATGCATGACTACTGTTCACCTAAGGGTACTTCAGTCAGATGTAATATTAGTATTAAAAGGTAAAATTTATGTAACATAATGGTCAAATTAAATATTGATATTTTGGTGATAGTGGCATGACATAGCTCAAGTGTAAATTTTGAGATGATGAATATAGAGCTATCAATTATAAATCTTTATTTCTAATTTTGTACATAAAATTTTTTCTTGGAAAGAAAATCCTATCTCTATTAGTTTAAGAAAAGAATAATAATTATTTGTAAAGAAACTAAATCTAGAGACATAGTTTTTATGCTAGCAGTCATACATACTTTGAAATAAAGCAAGGAAGAGATTGTGGATATATCTATATAGGAAAAGCTGATCAGCTTTTCCTACATTGTACATAGCACTACTAGCACTACATAGATTACATAGCACTTCGAAGTGCTATGTAATGTAAAAGAAGAAGGAAACTTATTCATTTTTGGTAATGAACATAAGAAATGGCCTATAAGGTAATAGCCATAATGTTAATTAATCTAAACAGAAAATGTGCTTTAAGTAAGTGCAATAAGAGAAGAAAGGGACTGCTCAAGCTCTATATCCAGTATGGTTGAGTTCTAATGAGTATATTCACTGCACAATATTATCAAATCTAAGTTTAGCTTAGTTAAAGCATCTGGAATCATTTAAATAATTGATAAAAGAGGGAATTTTTTGGAGATTAATTATAGGAATATTCATACAAGATTCATATTTGGAAATGCTGAGGTCTGAATAATATTGCAGAAAACTGTGGCTCTAAAAAGAAATTTTTCTTGTAATATCATAGGTATCAAGTGGTAATAGAGATTAAACTAGGAAAATAACAATAAAAACATTAGAAAATGTTATGAAAGATATAGGAATGGTCTGATTGGGAAATGTTTCAAAAGAAGTGAAGTTTTTATAGTTTTGTGATCAGTGTAAATTAGTTGTAGCAGTTACCTTGTCATAGTGACAGTGAGTTAATGACTGGGATAAGTTTAATATTTAAGTTTTAGGAATTAAAGAAAGGTAAATTACTAAGCACGGAATAGCCATGAGGCTAAATCTCAAGGAATAACAGGTGTGAAAAATAGTGACATGACTGGGACTTGAACCTAGGTCTCCCACTTATTTCAGTTACTTACTTTATTGAAGTTTTATTTATCCAATCCAATTATAATGTGTGTCTCAACAATGCTCATTGGTGGGTCATGGTGTAATGATATTGAGTTAATGTAGCTGCAGGTTAGGCCAGAAAGGTTTTATCATCACAAGTTACAAGATTTCAAGAATTAAAGTACAGAATGGGGAAGCTAATGACAAGAACATGTCAACTGATTGAAGATCATTTGGATTGGCTTGCAGATAAAGTACTAACGTCAAGGTATCAGTGGGCTTAAGGCCCCAAACCCATGCAGTGCTATTCTTATAATTCTTCGTGAAGGTATGAAGGACACCACCCAAAAACATAGGAGGGTGAAGGATCCAAGAGTGAGTGAGGGAATTATCATTGATAATTTGCTGTCTCATCTGTGACCTACTCTGAATCATTATTGCCTTTTGTTCTTCTGACACAATTGTATCTTTGAGCTGCAAAAGCATGAAAAAATGGACAAGATACATTTGGGAAACACATTGGGACAGATAAGGGCAAGTAGATTCAGGTTAGGAAAACAAATATAGGCTGAGAAAACTTACAGAATCCAGTGGAAGACTCTGACTGTGAACATAATGACTGCCCCTACATATTAAAAAACTCATAGAAAAACTTTTGCTTTGTGGAAACACTGAAGATGACTTAATAAATGAAAAAAATTTTCAAAGAGTGTTAAAAGGAAAATAGCAGCAAAAATGAAGCTAAGAAGGAAATAAGGCAATATATTGAAGATATATCAGAGAGAAATATGGCAAGATATGAAGAAGGATTTATATAAGGCTATAAAGAAGGTATGAACCATAGAAAATTTTTAAAAATGTAACAATTGGTTACAAATAAGTTCATATCACCACTGGAAGAGGGAAGATAGACCAAAATTCTTAAACAGAGGGACTGCTACAGAAGATTAAGAAATTAAATCTTTTGTAAAGCAAGCCAGGCTAAGGCAGAATGGATAAAAGATTTAATACCCATACTGCAGGTATGTTTAGCATAATTTTGTGTGAGTTAATTTTATTTCATAAAGCTTGGAATTTTTTTTGGCTTCCATGGTAGTTTTCACTCTCAAGTTCTCTTTCCTTACTTATTTTCCCAATAATCTGCAAAGTAACTCTCTCATTCCTGTTCGAGGTTTAGCTATTTCAGTAGAGTTTCATCTGCAGCTAGTTTTTTTCTGGATATTCTTTACTTTCAATCCTTAATCCAGACTCACTTCTTTTACTTCTCTTCAATTTTTTGTTCCTTTTTATCTTTCTCAAGGATTTCCTTTTCTTTCAATCTGTTCAGCTGCCACTTTTGGGTGTTTCTCTCTTCCTTAGTTTTTTGAGTTCAAGTAGGTATGTTGGAAATATTATTAATATTGATAATGGATCCAGCAAAACTTCACCTTCTTTGACAGGAATCTATGTTTCACCAAAAGATAGTGTTGCTGGAGTCTTTTGAGATCCTAGTAATTTTAAAAGTGCTTTGACAGCTGAGGTCATTTTCCATATGAGCCCTATCAGGAATAGAACCTGGAACTGCTTTCATCAAAGTTGAACACAGTACCCACATGGCTATCTGGAGACCCATTTTTAGGTCCTCTAGTGAATTCCATCTTCTCTTGAGATGATGATGAAATCAGGTATTGTTTACCGCAAGCTGAGTTTGAATTCAGAATTCAATAATATGTTTGCCTGTTTCTTTTGTTTCCTTTGGGCAAAGGGTCCTACCACTCAGCCATTTCTTTCTTCACAAACCATAGGATTTCAATCTCCCAATATTAATATTATATAGATGCTTATGAAAATATTCTCATTCACCAAAACAGAAACTGGCTAATGAATAATGATTTAGGCCCAATACCGAACTCCCCTCTATACATACTCCTCGATCACCCTCAGAGAGGAAAGAAATAACCCTCACCTTCCAGTCTTCAGTCATAACGAAAAAACCCCACCCATTTCTTCCACCCCACACCTTCACTCAAGATAAAGGCTTGACCACCATCTGAAATGAAAGAGCCCTCACCCTCCTTACAGACGTCAAAACAGAAAAACCCCACCCACACCTCCTCCACCCACACTTAATCCCTCCACAACTTCGGAAAAGATGAAAGTCTGACCACTCACCTCGCCTATTCACTTCCTTTGTGGAAACCCCCTGAGGATGGAGGCATTGTCTCCGAAATGATCATTGGGCCTTCCCATTGGGCCTTCCCATTGGACAAAGGACAAAAGATGGTCTGAAAAGTTGCAATGAGTCAATCCTATGATCTTGATGATAATGATGTAGAGTTATCCATATAATTATGATTTACTTAAGTGATATGTTGTAATTAAACAACATAATTGATCAATGATAGAATATTGTCTATTAAAAATTCTGAAACAATCAAGATGTAGATTAGAATTTTACATTAAGGCACAGTAGAAAGAACATAATAGATTGGATCGAAGAAAGATGAACTGGTAGAAATTAAGATTGAAAGGCGGAAAATAGAATAGTGAAAGCCCATCACCTCAGAAGGAACATTATATATGATGCTAGGAATGCAAACTCATCAAGATACAAGAACTTACTTTTTAAAATAAAGGAGATTGACTAAGGAGCATGCCTCCTCATGCTAAGCTAAAAACCTTTTTCTCATCCTTCATCCTTCTCATCCAAGATATGATTGGCTACAAGGTAACAAATAAAAGGCTTCAGTTCTAAATAAAAGGAGAATGGTTGAAAGATATGAGGTGGAAAGACAATGTGGAGATGTTATCCATTGAAAAATTGTAGCAACCAATGACTGCTTTGTATTCCTCATGAAAGAATAAAAATATGGCCTTTGTCACATCTATAGTAATAGGTGAAATCCTCATAGAAAATTGAGAAAGAGAAGATGTACAAGGAATACTTGGAAAACCCTGGATAGGAAAGACCAGAGGAAGAGATTATTAAAAGATGAATATGGTATTGACAAATTCAAAGAAGGATGACTTTGCTGAAATGAAACTTTAATGCTTTCTCGAAGGATGCAAGTAAAAGATACTTTAAAAAATCAACATAATTTCTTAACAGTTTCTGAAATATGCAGCAAGGTGAACTTCAATAAACAGTTATGAAAACTGACTTTAATTTTCTAATGAGATTTTATCAGAGATTAATTCACAAATCAAATAATATCTTTTATTTGAATAGCTGGAAATATTTCTCTTGTTTGTAGTTTGACTTAACATTTTCCATCAAAATTTTGAATTTCAGCATTGACCTATACAAGAGGAGGTGAGGTATATTAAGGAGTAGAAAATAATTTTACTATCAGCCATTGCAAAAGAGAATGATTTAAGTAAAAAGTTTCATACACTTTCCAAATTATTTTAATAGTAAAGTACAGGAAAACAGCCAAAAATTACATCTAGTAAAACTAGCTAGTTGAAAGTGTATGTATCCATATTCTTTATATTCAAAGTCTGTTATCTGATTATGAAGAATCACATAGTGTCATTATAAAAGTGGAGACTTTTAAAAATACAGTGGTACCTCCACTTGTAGACTTAATTCGTTCCAGTTTGATATTCATGCCTCAAAACGTTTAAATCTTCAAACATATTTTTCAAGATGTCATAAGATAAATCAATTAATCCATTCTCAGACTTGAAAATTTTGCAAACAAATGCATATGTATATGATTGTTTATATTATTATCTTTATTTGTGATATTTATGGTTTTACTTGGTCTCAAAAATAACTTCCATAAATTTGCTGTCTGTGTTTATTACTTTCTTCTACTTGGTGAGGTGTACCTTCCTCAAGAAGTTCAGAATTGATTAACTCTATTGCTTTCTCAACACTCTTCTAAAATGATTAATGAGATTATCGTTAAAAATATTAGAGGCTCTGCAGACTACATCTTGGTTTGGATATCATCTGCTAACCATCTCTTGATTAGCTTTAGTGTTGCAAGATTTTTTCTCAATTGTTTTAATATCTTTTTATGTTCCTACCTTTGATCACTGAAAGCATTTGGTTTTCTCTTCTATTTCCTGCCCTCTTCTGAACTCCTGGAGCTCTTCAGTAGTTAGATAAACCTCTTGTTCTACTATTGTAGTAATTTATTGCTATCTGATTCATTAACTTCATATTGAATAGCCCTGGCCACGGAAACAACCGTATCTATGCCAATTCCGCATTCAGGTCTTCCAACTCACTTTCTCGGATGCAATCGGGCCATAGATTTTCCAGGTTTATTTTAGCGTTCTTGCAGAAATGCCTCCCATTTTCATTTAATAAGTCACTGGCAATGAAGAATATTGAATTGGTTCTTCCAGAAATCCTTGAGAGTTTGTAATTCTGTGTCTTCGACTTTTCACTCGAACGTGAAAAACGTAGTAGAGTTGATAGGTAAACTTAGTAGATTACGTAGAATTGTTTGAAGTTTGCAATAACACATTGATCCATTCGCTGTGGAAAAATTGTGGTATTTGGAGGCAAGAACTTATATTTTAATAAAACTAAACCATTCGTCTCAATCTTCTTCAAACCGTGATAAATAATAATGGAGCACTTTCCAATACAAAGAGAATTTAGCTATTGATACTCTATTGGTCAAATCCAGTTTTATGTAAAATTCTGTTTTCTAGACAGCCGAAGCTATGGTGGATTTGGACAGTTATATAACGCACAAAAATCGATTTTTCTAATTCCCTTCTCATATTTTTGCGATTTCCTTCTTTATTTCTATTGTGATTTTCTTCTCATCTTGCTTGAAGATCACTCACGGAATTTAAGAGAACCACTCCGAGGTAATAATTTAATTAAAAATTATTTCTTTTTTTTCGGGGAACGTCGTGTCACCTAAATTACACCTTTGTAAATGTTACAACTTGTCTCCAAGTCCGTTCAGGATCTTTTCATCCATGATTTTCGAAACAATTATGACTGGAGACGGTATCTCTGTGTGAGATTTCAATAGTGCCTCATTCGCTGAAGGGTAACCGTACCCTTAGACGAGGGCAGCAGGTGGACGGCGAATAAAGGATCTTTTGCGCATTCACTCGGTAGGTTAGGGTTGGAGATGAAAAGGCTGGGATTGGGTCAAGGGTAAGGGCATTGCGTCTCAGAAAGGGTTCCTCCCCTCTATCGGCGGTGAAATGCCCCTGAAGCCCCTTCCAATAGAACATAAAAGGGTACGACTGGAGTGTAAACAACGTAAGTGCTAGGATTTTAGGTGAAGGTATTTAAGAGCTGAGAAAGAGGTTGAGAAGGAAAAGATATGTGCTGCAAGAGAGCAATGTTGTTGTATAATTTCTCCGGCATTTTCTAATTGAATTTAACTACAAAAAAGATAGAATAGTTGGTCAAGGTATACGATAGAATTGTAATATTTAAGTAATTTTCATAAAAAAAATTAGGTTTGCTTTCTTTTTTTTGGAAAGGAACATAATGATTTGAAAATTACGGTAAAAGGTTGTCAATTGAAATTAAGAAAATATCCCGAGGACAATATTACCAAAAGAATGCGAAATGTATTAATGATATCTAATGCCTATAATGCGATGTCTTGCTAGGAATTCATGAATGAATTTCTACATTTATGGTTTAAATATTCGATCAATGATGGTACCAATGCGCATTTCTCTACAAATCGAAATTCTTGCAATATTACAGTTATGGCTGCAATTTGTGAACCTCCAAACTAAGACAGGAACAAAATAACTAAATAGTCTTGCAGTAAATTCGTTAAACTGGTGAAAGTAATTTTTACTTCTGTCTTATCCTAAATCTTATATCTTTTAAATAAATTATTAATTAGAGCATTGGATAGTAACATTTTCATTCCGATTCTCATTTAATCACTGCAAATGAAACATTACCCTTCTTTGCTTGATTTTTCATGCGATAATGGAGGACATGTAATAGATAGATTGTCGATCTTTAATTAGGCACGAAGAATATTTGACGGTACAGTATTAAAATATATTTTCGCCGCTCTTTCATTTCGTTAAAGTTATTGCGAGAAAATTAATTCCTAGATTTCTGGTGAACTTAAAAGTGTTTTAAAAAAACAGCAGTATCTTTCAGCTCTAAAAATTGAATACACTAATGAGATCGATGAAGAAATAATATTTTATATCCCTGCTTTTAACATTTGAGTTAACTTTATTGATGGAGTTCAGTTGAAGCTTTCCATTCCGTCTTTGATGAATTCAGTTTATGTTCCTCGCGTGTTGTTTTGAAACTACATTCCTGTGCGAGGTCGTAAATTTATAACAGGTTGGACACATTATCGATTTCCTAAGACTCCATATAGAGATATATTCGGACATCATTGTCACTGGTGACTTTGGATTGGATACTGCGATCGATTTATTTGCTTCTCGTGACATACCAACTGAGTCTTTATCGTTTGCCTGTTGGTTGGGATTCTTCCAGACGTCCGAATTAATGATGTTTCTCTGAGCCAATGCTAACCTTCGTTTCACTGGAACCGACTTAAATGGCCCAAGCTTCGCGGTGCCGTCAAAGGGCTGCGAAGGTCCTCAACGATCGAAAACCAGTCACCCGTAATACTATTTGGTAAACACTTCCTCTAACTAACAACTGAATGTCTCGAAAAGAAAAATTGTCTTCAACAAAAGAGCGGCAAAGTTTCTTCTTTAAATTCAGATACAATAGATTGCGCAAGGATTGTGAGTAGGATATTCCTCAAAAGGTCATCTACATTAATAGATAGGGAGTACCAACTTTGCGAAGTTCGTACCTTGTAGTGAATGTCAACCAGGGTTAAAGTTTGATTTTAATGGGTAAGGATATCATTCTTTTGTAGACACTTAGTACATACATACAATATAACCAATACTGGTATTAAGATTATCCGAATAAGAATACCCGAAAGCTTTCTTGTTGTATAAAAATACCACGCTCTCCTTTATATGTTCTAGTGCTTGTGTAGGGAGTCCTTTTTCTCGGAAGGATGCCGGCTGGTATTTACGTAGTACATACATACCACGCATTATGTATATATATATTTTGTACCATCGCTGCATAAGAAACCATTAGGTACTTGAGCAATGCATTGCCTACATTCAAATAGTTTAGAAAATGTGCAATAGGAAAGGAATTTGATTGCTAAGTAAAGCTAGGTATAATAATTTTCTGTTATTTTTACTTGATGTAATAAACGGGATTTTATCCCTAGTCTTTGGATAAAGGCGATTTTAAATGGGAGTATAAATAGGAAACGGGTAGGATTAACAGCGTTTTATTAATTATTAACGGTTATTGCGATGATTTTCATCAGATCGTCAATAATTATCTATTGATTTGTCTTAATTTCTTTTATAAATCTATTAATCTACTTTCATCATCAAATTTAGTTTTCTATCCGTAGGTTTTTCACACCCTCCTTCTTGAGGGTGTTTTCCTGCTGTGGAGATTTTTCCCTGAGCTCTTAGCTTAGGTTTTTTAATCCACAAAGTAGTTTTCTTTTTTGTACTTTTGCAAGCTATCTCTCTCTTTTCTTGTCTCATATGACGAAGGGTTAGATGTAAGAAGAGACTTGTTAGTCTCAATCTCGCCCTGAATAAAGTCCTTTATTATTATTATTATAATTCTGAGCCGATTTTTTTCGGCAAATTTTTGTTCCTTCTCTTTTATAGCATCATGTTCAGTATCAACGTCTTTTCTTACTAGAAAAATTATAATTGCTTGCGTTCTGATTTTGCAGACAACACCTTAAAATCTACGTGAATATCTAATACTGTATCGAGAAAAGGAGTCACCGCTATTTTCGGGGAAGGATGGTTAGTGACGTCTTCCAAACTGTTTTTCACCTCTTTCCCTCTTTCAGTCCACTCAATACCCTTTAGGCCCCGTTGCCGCACCTGCCTCGCAAAATATGTGCAAAACATCCTCTCTGACCAGAAACCGTGTCCACGTTGCGTACCCTTTCGCAGGCTTACCTTTTCCCCTTTATATTTTTCCAGCGAAAGTGAGTCGACCTAAAATCCTCTTTTAAAGGGTGTCCACTTCCCTTTTGGAAAATGGAAAATAGAGCACCGAAGGAAAACCGCAAGTCCCCAACTCCTTCTTTTAGATCTCTTGCGGTACTCTCTTTAGCTGTAACCTTCTCTTTTGTAACCGCTACTTTTCGAGGAAATGGTAATATTGTCTGGATTCCGCAAAGGCTTAACTTTATTTTCCAGCAATTCGAGTGAATTGCTGAAAAAGTGTTTCGGTCGGTTAAAACATGAGTACATACATTTTTTTGTTTGTCCATCGTTTCCTTGTCATACTAAATTATATGTTTACTTGATTAATTGTACTATCTGCCAATCCTTATTATACGTCCCTTCCCTTGTATTTCTAAGAAAAAAAAAGAAAAGAACGTTTATTGCTTAAAGAATCCAGAAAACAGAGTAGATTAGACTTGGAATGGTTTTTTAGTGGTCAGAGTATCTGCTTATGAATTGAAAGCCCAAGGATAGAGTCCGAATAATGTTGATATTTTTCATTTATATTTATCCTTGGTTTTAATACGCTCGTATCTATATGTGCAAACTGAATACCTCTACCCTGATCCTAGTTATCTTGGACCCTGCTTTTTTTACTGAGTTCCTTCGTGAAAAATTATTAGAAATGATCGTACTGCTGCAATCTAAAATGAATAATATTCATCGATCGCTCTCTAATTCCTATTGAAAGTGACGGATGTTCTAGGATGTAATTTTCAGATTTAGCCTTTCTTCCGTTATGTTGTTATGGAACAATACTATGGAAATATCTTATCCCTTGTGGTCAATTGCGTCAAGAAGTTTTGGGATGTTAACGTACTGAAAATCATTTTCGCCTTTCCTGATGGCTTTAATAAGCCTGTTTATTCTATTGCGGAAAGCTTGTTCTTTTATTATTCTCATGTCGATTAGATCTTCCAAAACTGATAATAATGGACCTGTTTCAGAGAAGATTTCCATGGCTTTCTTATGTGGATCTGTATTTCGCCTGACTTCGATTAGGAATTTGCGCAATTCAGGAAACGATATAGGTACTTCTTCCCCTGTTTCACTGTACAGGTGTTTTTCTATTTTTTTAAATGCATCTTCGTCTGCCTCCTCTATCCTTTCCCTCCTCGTTTTATGTCCTATATACATACAAATTTGGACGAAATAAAAAGGAACACTTTTCGTTGATCATTATTGTGCAAATTGAAATACGTCTTTATTGGGCGAAAGTGAGACTAGAAATGACATGGTACTAAAGTTGAGAAAATAAAGACTGTGTTCATGCTTGCTCATTTCACTCATGAATTTTTGCGGAAGAAAGAAGCATTTCCTTTCCATTTCGGCCATCCACCCTTTCTGTAACGTTGCACTAAGCGGCGAACAGATCTTTTCGCAAACATTTTCTCTCCCATACAATTTGAACTCTAAGCCACTTCCTTCTTCTTCTTTCACCCTTTCCGCACAAATGCCACCCTCCCAACGCATGCTTTCGTCATGACTTTGTGGGAGGAAAGAACCCTTTTATCCCGGATAGCCTTTGCATTCTCTAGATCTTTCCTCTTTCCACCTTCGGAGAGGGACATTGGACCTACCTTTGCTTCCCACGCATAATAGTTTCCATTCCGCTCCCAGGAGGGGTCTCCGAACAGCGCCCTCTCTTCCTTCAGGTGGTTTCTTCACACTGCCAATATTGTCAGCTCATCAGTCACTCACGCCGAACTTTTCACACCAAAAACATTTGCTTTCGATTTCTTAAAAACAACGTGCATTTTCTAGTACTACAGACCGTTTGCTCTTTCACCTCTGGACTAGACCCATACAATGATTCTGCCAACGCAAGACGTTTCCGTCTCCGGACAATGACTCGCAAACTCTTTACTCAAGGCACAGTAATTATTTTTTTTACGGCGGCGTCAGTTAATCTAGTAATTTGGCCTCATTAGCGAAAGAGTAAGTGCGATGGGGGGTTGAATAACGCTCCCAATTGACTCTTGTCTTCTAGTTTTTAAAAGGTTTCTTCATTTGGGAAGTATTTAGAAAGTTGTTACTATTAAAAACATCGACTTTTTAACGAAAATTCATGGATGTCAAATGTGTCTATGTAATTATAACATTCCGTAACTCAAATTTGAAGATCTTTCATTGCCATTAAAGCTTTAATTCTCAAACGGAAACTTCCCTTTCAGGCAAAGATTTTATTCATTGTGAAATATAATTNTCCCTCGTATCTCGTGCTCGCCGTCACGGCAGCACCACCGAATGCATCGTTACGCATTTTAATTGCCGCGAAAAGCAATAAAAGAAGACTGCACTTTCCTTTTTAGTATATCCGGGTCGTCTAAAGGAAGGGGAAATGTAGGTATTTAACGAGCGGTTTGAAGATGGGAGGGGAACAAACCCCTCGTTCGAAACTTACGAGGTTTTCCGATTTATTTAAGCGTCGCGATGGGGCAGAGTCGTGTTTCTGACGTCTCGGTGCGCGTGTGTGACCCTTGGCCGGCTATAAGCAAATATTTATTCTTTCAATTTTTCATGATATTTTTCATACTGCTTAATCCATATGATTTCTATATTTTCTTAAATTTTGAGTTGCGAACATTATTATTCTATACAAATTTTGACTCCAATCTTTATTGTAGGATTTGATCTTTCTTTGAGAGAATTACCTTTGAAAAGTTAATCACCTTTCTTGGAATCGATTGGGAGAAGAGTTCATATTCAGAGTATTCTAATGGAAGAAATTTAGCCTTTTGAAAAATAAGCTGTCATTCAAAATCAAGCTGTCATTTGCATGTAATTTCATAATACTGAAGTCCCCACTTCGCCAAGAGGTAATAAACAAAGTTTTGATTTTGAACCCAGTTAAATACGATAAATAATAGTTACACGAGGTACAAAAGAAACCAACTCCAATCATCCTTATTGGAAAGAAAAAAGTTATTCTTGGTATTTTCTTGGAATTAATTTAATCCTTTTTTACCTTCTGATAATTATATTTTAAGTAATAAATTAAACGCAATCATGATAGGCTCCGTTTTGGTGTTAATCGGAGCAATTTGATGTACATGATTAAGTCGTCAGTCATATATATTCTTTTAATGATTAAAATTCTCAAATTAAGGAGGGATCACAAGCGACGTTCTTCCGAAATGTGACGAAAATATCGCTGGAATGTTAAGAAAATCCAGGAACGGAGACGGAGTTGTAGCCAAACGTCTACTTGGGAAATCAGCCAAGGATTGTCCCTGGCAGGGACTTACGGATGCCGGAGGGAACGTCCGACGATGGATTAGTTAATCGCAAGGTCAGTGATAAGTCTCCGCAGATGGCGCGCCCGCCGCAGGGATGATGACCGTACCCCAGCGAAAGGTAGGAAACGGCTATTCGAACACTAACATTCTTTACTAATATGCAACAGTGAGTCACCTTTTGTCGTCTCATCGCTGTCGTACGTTTTAGTAGATACTCAAGATGGAATTTTTGTCTCGCTATATCGGTGCCGTTTTGTCAGAGCATTTCGTGGTTTCGCAACTCCATTTCGTGGTTTTGGAACAATAATGACTATATTAATTGGCTACATTTTACTTAAACATTACTTTATTAGTGTTTTTTCTTTCAAACCGATTTCTTGATATATTTAATGGAGATAATGGTTTTAAAAAGTTTTATAATATAATTATCACAATAATTTTACAATATAATATTAGGCTCTGTTGAAGCCATTTTCCTCCATGTTGTTGATTTTAAAGATGATGTGCGATTCCTTCAAGATGTGACCACTGTTTTACTTTAGTTTCTTACATATTATACATTAAATTCAATTTTGATTGTTTGGCTCGTGTTTGGTTAGGAACGAATAGGTCCCCCTTATGATAAACTTAAAGGCTCCCTGAGTTGTGGAAGCATGTTGTTTTATGGTTTCTGGGTGAATGTATATTCTGTAAAAGGAACGAAAATAACACAAGGTGCTGGACTGTTTCATCCAAAATTGGCAGCTTGTGAACATGTTTCCTCTAAGCTCAGATTTCTTAATTTAATACTAACCCTTTACTAATAGCTTGCTTGTGTAACTCTGATGTTTTATCCAAATAAGACAGATTTAGTCAAGATTCTATGATATCTTCATGAGCATTACTCTTCACGGAATCGTATTAAAGGTAATTATATCAACATATAATATCAAAGATGATTTTTAAAAACTTCTACGAACTAAGACTTGTCGTTTTATCCTTCTCAGGTCTTGAAAAAACAACGGGATCGTTGGCTATTCAATCTGAAGCATGCAGCGGAGGGGAATCTTTCTGTTTTGGTAAGAATTTTAGCGATTTTTTAAATCGGTAATTTGATATCATGTGCTTCAAACATCTACGTCATTATGATCATAAAAATATATAGCATACTGTTTCATAAATGTTCAACTACGAGGTTCCATACATATGCAAAAACACATTTTTTACAGATTAAGTACTTTTGTGTGCCTCTAGTATGTCCTTTCCACCGGAAGAAAATATTTTTACTCCTAAAATATACCTACTTCTCTTTTTGAAATATGTCATCATTTGAATGCATGAATGTGCAATTGGGATAATTTGGTTTAGTCCAATAAATGAAACCAACATTTCCAAAACCCCTTAATTACAAAATTTGAGTTTTAATGTATCGTGTGATGACGATTCCGTTTGCATATCTTTAGTTTTCCTATCTTTGAGTGTCTTCCTCTTTTTCGACAGGCTCTTTAATGCTTAGTTAAAATACTACTTCACTACATACATCAAATTAGGGCACCATCGTTGTCAAAGACTGCCGTTTTTATTATGTGCAGTGCACTTTCTTCAAATTACTACGATCCATCCTCGCTCATCTAATCGTGGATTAGTTTCTCCTAAACTCACTCTCAGCTCAGACTTCTTTAATCTCTACACTTGTTAAACTTTGAACACATGATAAATCTCTTGAATACGAATAGCAGTACTGGTCGATTTATTTCGCCCTTTAGAATTTTAAGTTTACGACCGCCAAAGGAAATGAAGCACGCCGGTGAAAAGCTTACGGTATCTGCCGAGTAGATGGAGTCTCGTACCCGTCCACAGCCACGATAATCTCGTGAATCCCTCGTATCTCGTGCTCGCCGTCACGGCAGCACCACCGAATGCATCGTTACGCATTTTAATTGCCGCGAAAAGCAATAAAAGAAGACTGCACTTTCCTTTTTAGTATATCCGGGTCGTCTAAAGGAAGGGGAAATGTAGGTATTTAACGAGCGGTTTGAAGATGGGAGGGGAACAAACCCCTCGTTCGAAACTTACGAGGTTTTCCGATTTATTTAAGCGTCGCGATGGGGCAGAGTCGTGTTTCTGACGTCTCGGTGCGCGTGTGTGACCCTTGGCCGGCTATGCATGGGCTCCCTTTAGTGTCCGACCATTAAAAGCTTTGCTTACGACGATTGACGAGTATTGCTCGCAAGAGATTAGGGATTTACTCGAATGCGCGGCGAAGAAGTAATGGGGCCTCAAGTGGAAGGGACGTCGAACGAATGGCCCATTTCACTTTGGAAATATAAACATTTGTATCTTTACGACATCCGTCCTCTTGGGCGAAAGTCGGTACTCATAAATTAGAAAATTATTGCAATAGTTAAATATGGGTAATGGAAATGCCACTGATGACCGTGGCATGCATTCGTGTCCAGGACGATGTTTTCATGTCGCGTTTCCTTCTATGCTACGATCGTCAAATTTACAGCCGCGAAGTCACTAATTTTTGTTGAGTAAGGAATATCAACATCGAGATAGTAATCGTGAACAATGCAGGTACTTTGTTTATTTAAAGAGATGTTTTAGTCCCTCTGCGACATGCTGAAACACATTTAACAGTACATATATTGTAAACAAATTTTATGCGTTTCTGTTTGAGGGTTTTTTCCGCTAAATAAGGCTCTGAAATTTTAGCAGTGTCATATTTGAAACGCTTTAACTCTTACCTGTAAAAATCAGCAAATAGTTTGCATTATGGCAGGCCTCATGAAACACTGGAGCCCTAAAGACATTAATTGTCAGAATGAAAGGATTAGTTCTTTTTGAATCAAAATACTGCAGTCAAATTATTCTTCAGTCATCCTATTGCATTGGAATAAACCGTTATCATAGATTCATCATGATTTCTTTTAATGAGATTAATTCTTCAAGGGGTGATGTCTCATAAAATATATAAAAATGTATGCATTTCTTTAGAAAGTGTAAATAAATCGACAATTTCTCATTTGTCAATGGTACTACGCCCAAAATTAAAATTTCCTAACATAGATATTCAGCGTTTCTTTTACCAGTATTACTTTTGCTTATGTTTGCTAACTTTTTGTTGATTTCTGAAACTTTAGATTGGTCGATTTTCGAAAATGTCACTGGAAGGATTCATCTTCGAAAATTGACTTCGAATTAGTGATTTTTGAATAAATTTCTTAGAATAAGTAATTAATCGCATAACTAATGCGATTAATTACTATTCCACTGTACTTTGGAATCAACCCCTCCTTTCAATTAGGAATATTAAAATAGATATTTGAAAATTTCGAACTGCTTCACCTATCATATTTTTTCCCATAGTAGATGTCTCACTTTTTCTCAGGATACAATTTCAGAATGTCGGAAGCGATGTTCGATAGATCTGAAGCAGATTTTCCTCTTACATTTGTCAAAGAAGGGATCTGAGGCTGATTATACTATAAGGTTAAAGCTCGAGCTTAAACAACTCGAAATCCTCAGTTCCAATAATATTTATTGCGAAGATTTGGTGATTTTGTCTCTCATTAGAAATTTTGGTGTAAAGATGTAAGAGATGGCAAGGTAACTATAGTGTAATTTTTGGCAAAAATTAGGTCGTTAGTGGTTTGACGGCTAAGTAACTAACAAATAAAACTAAACAGCTGTCAAAGCGAAGTTTTAACTACTACGAAGTATCAATGTGGTTTATCTTCCTAGTTCGACGTATTAGTGACCAGCATCAAAGGACATTTAATACATTTCTTAGAGTGGGATTTTTATGGAAATGAAATATATTTGTATCCAAATGTGTAAATTGCTGTATACGGATTTTACGTATCATCGCGACCAAGTTCTTTACGGAATCATTATTTGAGACAAGTCTCTTTAGTTTAGTCACTTACTACCGAAATCACGCGTGAATTATAAGCTTTACGCCAAGCGTTCTCTCATTACTGCGAGAGGCGGCATATGGATGGGTACCTAGCATTCGATCTTATCAGTCATTCCATTTTCTTCTTGTGCGGTCAAGTCGTTCGAGGCTTAAAGCAAAAATATCCATCAAACAGAACGACAAAGGGCGCACTTAGTACCGCTCCATCTGATAATTCCAAAGGATACAGAAATGCAAGGGGTCTCGTCAAGGCATGACATAACTGCTCCTTTCCTGGACTTGATTCCCATCGTAAAATGACGCCCTCTAACCGCTCCATTTTGTAACCAATAAGGAACTTCGGAGGACGTTACGAGGGCCGGGAATAAATTCTCTTTTTTAAAGTCCCTAGGATAAACGAGCTCCATAAGCAGGAAAGAGGGAGACTTACCCTTCCAAAGGAATAGTAAAACTTTACGAGTGATAACCAGAGACATAGTTTTTATGAGCTGCGAAGATGAGTCGTAAGTTAAGAGTTTGACGTTTATTTGGGGGTTTCCTTGGCTTTTGGAGTGGGGAAGTTTGCAGGTGGGGTTCCTGCCCCCTCACGTATTTTGAACGCTGGGTAGGGCGTGTGGGAATTCCAGCATCGGAAGAACTCCCGAGGCTTTTGTTGAGTTTTGATTTTTTATTCAAGATATGACATTTCTCGTATCTATCTAATTTTCTCTCTCTTGAACTCATCATAGCAACAAATCCCAAGACAGTCTCTAACAAAATTAAAATTTCCTCGGAAAATGTTCATTAATTATTTGATTGGGGGATATTTTATTGTTATTGATATTCCTCGAACGAATTGTCTGTTTACTTTTTGTACTATATGAGGTGTGAAAGGTGGGTAACTACCTTAAAGCTTGAAAATACCATCTATTATAATAATAGAAACTAATTATTAATTTTTCGCTTCATAAAGATGCGGAAACTTTGCATCTTAAATATCTGGGCATCTTTGCAATGAAGAAGTAGTGGTTTAGTTGCGGTTTACTACTTCCAATATTTAAGTATATTGGAAGTATAAGTATATAGGTACTTTACCACTAATAGAGCACTTCAAATATCAACTCACTTTCTTATGTGCGATATCCCTCTATGGGATGTCGCGCAAGAATTAAGAATTTTTTATTAAGCTCTATTATTACAAGACCCGCATAAGTGCTTCATCTTACGATAAATTCATATGCCCCAAAATTCCCTCTTAATCGACAACAAATTACCCAAGGAACAACTTCATCTAAGAGAAGGATTTCCAAAATTAGGGCTTTGTACGGAGATGTGCTAATTGCAAGGGACGCAGAGATGTGACTAGAAAAATTTCTCAGAACGACCGATATGCATACATTTCACTGCTTAATAAGTCTTTCACGAAACCATATCATTCCTGGAAGCTCTTTTAGCTTATGTGTGGCAATAATTTCAGTCGAAACACGCGGTTCTAAAGGATCGCCTAAAAGAGTTTACGGCCTTTGCCAGCAGCGCTCCCTCTCCACACATGACAGCCGATCATCCCTTTCCATTTATTCTAAACACGTCACACATGAACTCACTGTAAGATGGAGAAAGGTCGCATTATACCCCTCGTTTATTGCGTCTCTACTAAAAGTCCTAAAAAGTAACGCGCCGCCTTCTGTTGCCGAAAGTTCCGAGAATTTTCCCTTCTTTGTGAAACCCGTGAGCCGCCATTTTGACGATTCCATATATCGGCGGTGCCATTGAAATCTTTCGATGCCGCTCAGGTTTGGGAAGCCGGCTAATTTAATTGGCTACATTCTGACTGATAATGAATGCGAACTGCTCGGCAAACAAAATCTTGGGGACCGAAAGCTGAGGACGTCTTCCGAAAAGCGTGAGAAAATCTTAGCAGTGGATCTTGGTTCTGTTTTCAGTGGACTTGTTTTGTTGATATAATTTGCGTTCGGGAAATATTCAAGCAACTTTTATGCATTACATTCAGTTTTACTTCATTTGAATCCCATTTAGATTTCTCTAGGACGACGAAAAGGTCGTTAAGAAGAACTTGATTCCGGTAAAGTGAAGATATTAATTCGCAAGGCTGATAGAATGGTATGAGTGGAGTCAATTGATCGTAGTGATTATTTAATTCCTATTATATTCCTTGGGAATTCTCATAAAAAATTGTACAAAACTAACGCAAAACTATTTTTGGATGAAAGTGGCGGATAAGTTCCATGGTTTAAAGGCGTAGTAAATTGTGCAATCGAAAATAAAGAATACTAGTATCGTTTTCGACTCAAATTTTTCCTTATGATGTTCTAGCCGAAACATCAATTATGTTTAATTTTATATTAATACATCGGAAACATGTAATACCAATTGAATATTGACCTATGAAGATGCTTATTCTGTCATGAATGGAGGCGCCTGATAGTCGGGAAAATGCATGGCTCATAATTTCTTTCTCGGTCATTATACAACCCAATAGTCAGAATCCCAGAACCTTACTCCATGAGGACATAAATAACATCGATTTTCGTCCTTACATCTGTCTTGAGCCTGCAAAGAGGAATGTCCTTAAATTTTGCCTTTTTTAATTCCATTTCCGAAGTTATTACAAGTGTCTCTTGCGTTCTGTATATCCTTTTTCATCTCGTTCCTCCCATTATTGAATAAATGGCCATCTTGTCCGCATCAATGACGTTACGGGATCTGTTTCGGCGAATCGCATTTTGTCGAAGGGAACGAAATGAAACGGAAAGCATTCCACCCCCGCTTTCAATATCTTTTTCGTAATCTCTCGTCACTTCAGGGGATCTTTTTTCTACACGTATCCTTTTATCCTGCGGAGGGAGCCCAAGGATTCTTTTTAAGGGTGGTCTACCCACCGGAAGAGAGGCCGTTGCAACGGAGCACTGCATCGTTGATTTTTTTAATGCGATACGGCAAAGGAAAATATCGGATTTCGTTTTTCGGTTCACGCCTGAAATCACCGCAATTTCCTCGCAGCGTGCTTTCTGAATCGGATATCTGTTTGGAAAATTCTCGGCAGGAGGCTCTGTTCGCTATACGTGGCGAGAGGTAGTTGTTTGAAAATAAGGCTGTATCATGATCGAAAATCGTCAATACACCCTTCTATGGCTTCTGTTTGGCTTCAGTTAGATATTAATTGTTCCCGTCAAGTCACTAAGAAGCTTCAAATTTTATCGTTACATTTACATTTTTTTGGTTTACTTTCAGTCACAACTTTAGTCTTTTAATCTTCTGTGGAAGTCCAATTTCTGTGGGCGTGGAAGGTCAAAGGATATGGAGACGAACAATGGTCTACAATAATGATTCGATTTATTAAATACCATCTATTTCGTAACCATTCCCGCCAAAGTTAAATTACGCCTTTTATTACAAATATAGATGAAGTAAATACTCCTAATGGTTCATGAAGGGAAGTTTCCTGCTACTAAAGTATCAGAAATTGGGTGAACATCAGTTTCGGTATATGCGGTTACTTTCCTTCTACAATTTTGGAAGCTCAGAGAAATCATAATTAAATTCCATAATTAGATATATAAGTGTAATTCAAAGCCGCTAGTTAGGTAACAAAACAATATTTATAGAATGATTTAGTTCGAAATCTTCCCGGTAATATTATTAAAATATTTTGAACCCTTTGTATACACTTTTTTAAATTTCTGGATCAGCTGTTTTAGGATATTTAATCACTATTGAATTGTCGTTTGAATTTTTATCTAAAGTAACCTTTTTAAATAATAGAGTATGAGGAAATAAATTATTTTTCGTGCTTACGAATTATTATTAATCTTTCCCAGGCTGCGTTTCATGTCGGCTTCCTCGAGCTCAGATAATGTGTGATTGTTGGATGCTTCTCCAGTTTAATTGCCGACTAGGGTCTTAATTATTATTGACTATCCGCCTTGCATTATCTGAAAGTATCACGTATTAGTGATCACCCAGTCTACCTTTGCCTGTAGAGAAGCAAAATTAATCCTACAACCACAGTGGTGTAACTTTTGCAAAAATTGTAAGGCCTTGTTCTTACGTCGACGTCGATTATCTATGGATCATGGTGGAAAGACTAGAGACTCTCTACGACGTCAACGTCGTCTCGCCGGAGCGACGTCATCATTATAGGCCGCCTCATATCTCTCCCCCCAATGCATTTAGGAAAAATCGCCCTCGCTTATTTTTTCTAAATCATTTAGATAGCGCGTAGTAAAAATTTCAACTGCGTAGGATCAAATTTGTAGGAGGAGATCGATTTTTAATTCAGACGCTTATCAAAGGTCAATAAATCATGGTCGGATCTCAGNCCCTGCGGGCGTCCTCCGGAGCACGCGCGTGACTCTCTCCGGTCGCGCTCCGCACGGCGGCTCCACAAGAAGATATCCTCCGTCCATCGAGACGCCATCTTGTTCGCCACCCACCGCGTCACCCTTCTCTTCCCATCGACTACCGCATCTCTCCTGTTATTCTTCGGATTCCTTCCTTCCATCACTTTTTCATGCTCCACCCTCATCTCCCTCCCACTTTTCACTTCTTTCCTCTGACTACCCACGCTTTCTAACCACCGAAATCCCAATCTCATGTCCGGAAGCCTACGCCACGTTACTCAGAAATTTTCGGCATTCGGTAACTGCTCTGATTCCTTTATCTGTTGGATCATTGAATCGTTTCTCCCAGTTAGGATTCGTACCTCATTCGTTATGGTGGAGGAATGGGGAAGAAGCTTGGCTTGGGTACCGATTCAATTTTCCTCTTCGGTGGTTGAATTCTGATGCAAGAGCCGGTTATTTTTATGTTATTTATGTAGCGATGGATATATTTCTTGTAACACCTATATTTATGGATTGCCCTCATGTAATTGCGTTCACATTTTTTTAGTTCTAGAACTATGAGGAAATATTGGAAATAGAAGAAACAATAGCATTTCCGTAATTTCTTGTTAGTAACCGAATAAGATAATGATAAGTTCGAAGTATTAATATAAAATAAGAATAAGAGATACATCTGTAATCTTCGTTTGTTACTATATTCTTCTATGTTATATAGATTATCCTCAGTTATGAAACGTTAAAAGTATGTATCTTATCGAAAAATCAACTCAGTTTCACAGAAATCTTAAGTATTAACAATGCCAGCCTTGATAGCGCAGGGCTTGACGTGCTAGCATACCAATGATGAGGTCATCTGGTTACAGCTTATGTTTTTCGGGTTAATAAAACGTTTATTACGATATTGGGTACATTAAACTTAAATTCATCCAACAAAAACAACATCATTATTATTAATAGTAATTTTTCAGGGGAATTTTTCGGTAACTTTACAGCTATGTAATTCGATTTCATTTCGATCAGAAAGTTTCGAATCTGATTTTGATTTGACGGTTGAACTGAAACCGGACGGAGGTCCGGCATCAAACCTAAGAGGTAAGGATTTTCAAGTTGTATTAAGATTCCTTTATTTCTGTAACTAGCTCGTCTGTCTCGAGGTATGTGAAGGCCGAGGAAAATGAAGAGTCAATTCAATGAGGTAATCGGTAGAAGTTTACAAAATCCGTCCTGGGAAGCTCTCAACTCTCACGAAAATCCCGTTTTGTAATTGTCATCGTTTCCATCTTCGGAGATGGGTTGCATTCCAAATCGTAATAGCGCGTTCCTCCGTTGGGCATTCATTCGTTATGCATTTTAAATGTCTGCTTTAGGCAGCGAAACGAGTTAAATGTTAGTAATGGGACGTTTTTTTAATCTGCTTTCTCTATGATGCTCTTCTATGGCTTTGAACGAAAAACCATCCCTCCCCGTCTTATCTCGTTGTCCTCCCACGACTGCCCCTTGTCTGTCATCCCCACACTGAGTCGGGTTTCACTTGCGTTAACGGTGTCTTTCGGTACTCCGGCTCTTCTGGGAGGAAATATCCAGACTTCGTCGTAAACACGTAGGAAGGGAGTGGGATTAATTCCGCAGATGCCGGAGTCCTTCGGGAATCGTGGTGCAGGGCAGCAACTCTCAGCTGAGATCCTCGCCCTTCGATTTACGAGTAGCCATCCTTCGCGGCTCGTTAATCTCGCGCAGGTTATGCAACGGAGAGCGGAGTTAAGCGAGTCATATTCTCGGGAAGTCAATATCAGACACGTGTATGTCTCTCTGATGCTCCGCGCCTAGCAAAGGATTGTAAAATCTCGTTAAATGCGGGCTTTAATATTTTCCGTTGCAGGTCGGAGTAATATGGTGCGTAGGCGAACGCAGATAAGTCGTTTCGGAAACATTCGTTAGTCGAAACCTTCGTTAACTGAAATTCTGTCTCCCATAAGTTACCAAAATCTCAAATACTGTAAAACTGCTAAAAAATACCACTTTCGCTTAATGGTGACCAGGAATGGTGAGTAGCCAGTTTGCTATGACCGTTCCAGAATTGTGTACGCATACGGAGATAAGTAAAAGAACAGAATAGAATTTTGCAAATTCAGAGAAAATATTTTGCATTTCCCTGCGAATCTAAAACATTCGAATCCGTAAAAAGTATACAAGAAGTAAATTAAATAAGATGATCTTAAAATGAAAACGAATAGTGTTATCACCTCATCCGGGATTAATTATATACACAAATGAATATTTATATTATATTTGTTAACAATCTTAAAGGAAATTTGTTAATAAGTTCGGGCATGAAAAATCTACTTACAACTCTATCATATTCGGTATCTCTTCATAAATTTAATTTTTATATGGATATATCTACATCTACATAAATACCCTGCAAGCCGCCTTACGGCGTATGGCAGGGGGAATAGATATATGCTCATTAATTTCAAAGTAAGTTTCAATTAGCGTATGAAGATTGAGCTGCAATCACGCTTTAATCGCCTGACATTAAAGGGAAGTCACTCGTTCTTTTAATTCACTTGAAATTGCTACAAAATATGGTTTTAACACTTAATGAAGGAGATTAAATTTGCAATCGAATGAACTGATGAGAGTACGGCTCATTGTTATTTCCCAGTAAAAAAATGTATAGTTTCTTGCTCTTGTTCTTTGTGACAGAAGAGGCATGACGGAGTAATTCGTACTTTTAATGATTCACAGAAATATCACATTCTTCCTCCTCGTGGTGGATAAGAGTCTCACTCGACGACGGTTTCGCCATTGCTCCACTATTTGGATCATTTTCGAAAATATGGAGAAAGTAAAGGCTGGGGGATTAAAATGACGAATTTTAGAGCCGGAAATCATTGGGAGGATTACCTTTTGATAAAACGTGCTTTAACTGTTTTGCTGAAACCGTTTCATTAATCTTACATTCATTGTTATTAAGAATGAGAAAGAAAAAGTTCTGAGTATTTGTCTTTTGGCCTCTGGAAGAAAAGTTGATCAGCTCTGATCTTAGTCATACAAATATGTTTTTTTAGTACATTTTGTAAGGGTGTAATCAAACACCTGATTCTGAAACGATAGGCTACGAGGGTAGTCATAGAAATACCAGACCTTACGTATAGATGGGTTGTTGTTCGAAAAAATTAATAACGTCGAAAGTATGAACCTTAAGAAGCTTAAGTTTGAAGTTTCAAGACGTTATGTTGTTTAGTATTTGTTTGACAGCCATCAATAAAGAACCCTCTCAGTGAATTTGTGAACATGGAAAAAACTGGTCATCGTTATGTGATACAATACTTTCATTTGGAAGGTCTCGGCCCCACCAATATTAAAGCCGAGCTAGATTCTACTCTGGGAGAGTCTGCTCCTTCGTTTACTACAAAGAAATATTGGGCGGCAGAGTTTAAACGAGTCTTTTAAGATGAGCGTGGGATAATTTTCATTGTTTATCTTCAAAAAGCTAAAAAAATCAAAGGCGAGCACTACGCAAACATATTACAGCGTTTGAGTGATGAAGTCAAGTAAAAACGGCCGCATTTGGCGAAAAAGAAAGTGTTGTTTCATCAAGACAATCCATGAGTTCACACATCTGTTATCGTGATGGCCAGAATTAATGAGTTGAAGTTCGAAATACTTCCTCCCGCACCCTATTAGCCAGATTTACCCCCTCGGATTATTTTCTGTCCAAACTTGAAGAAATGGCTCGGTGGTAAAAGATTTGCCAACAATAAAGAGGTGGAGTCTGCGGTCAGTGGCTATTTTGAGGAGCTCGACGGCTCTCACTATAAACAGGGTATCGAAGCTATTAAACATCGCTGGGAAAAGTGTATTGAGCTAAAAGAAGACTATATTGAGGATATTTTTTCCCGAATTTTTTGTGTTTCTTTTTTGTTAGGTCAGGTACTTCTGGGACTACCCTCGTATATAATATTAATTGTCGTAAATATATATTATCGCTACTTAATTCTCTCTGGAGAAAAAGAAAAAATTCAAAGAGTGGACAAAATTTTCTATTTTGATTCCGTATTATCATTTCTTTCCCTTACTTCGAAATTAGATAAATAATGAAATTTAAGTATCTTTTACGAGTCGTGAATTTCATAAAAATTTTATCTTTTATGCTCACGCTTAAGTTTCCGCTAACCGACGTCTTTTCTCATTCTGTTTTCCTATTCGTAAAGAACCTGAAATTTGGCATTCCTTTACCAAGTGGAAAATATTAAGTTTTATGCTTTAACTTTTCCACCTGATATTTAACATATAGGAGTTTGAAGGATAAAAAAATTGGTTATTTCTCAGCAGAAAAATTGATGTTTCTGATCGTTTCTCTAAAGTCACAGTGTTTAGCACGAGGTCTATTATCTTTTAAGATTCTCACACCATAACCTGCCCATTTACTCTACTTTTCCCATATCTCGGCTTAAGGGCTTTCCGGAAAGTTTCCAAATGCCCCCGAATTCCTATTCGTCTCCGAAATCTCTCTTTCTGTCTTCGCCTACTGTGGCTTCCTTCTTCTCCCCAAACCACAAGACACTCGCTCTTCCCTCTCACCCCATCCCTAGCTTCATTTCCCACAATTTCCTACGCTCCCTAACTTAGGCCGTCTGTTTCGAATCATTCCCATTCCATCTCTTTTTCACTCCAACCACTCTTTTCCTCCCACTCATTTCTTCTCAGGACCACCCCTTCGCTTTTGCTCTCTATTGCCTTTTCCCGCTTCCCGTGCTCACTCCCCCTCCCCTTTTCCCAACTTGGTGCATCTCTTCTTTGCCAACTCTCGTAGAAAGCGGGTCTCGCACACTGCGTCTCTCCAATACCGAATCTAGTCATTTGTTTTCCGGGACTGCTGCGTTAATAGATTCAGAGGGAAAGGGTCAATACAAGAAGTTCACTTTCTTCCCCTTTTTGTTTTTTTGTGTTGTTGTGTCCTAAAAAGCAACTTTTTAGGACACGACGAGGAAATTAAATTAACCAGTAATTTAGTGTTAATGCAATCTATTTACATCTTACTTAAGATTTTATTTTTCAGGACAGTATGAAGTTTTAATGGTTAATTGGTGAGAAACCACTCACTATTATTAATATTAATTTAAGATCCGTGCATAAGGTGTAGCCCCAATCCACTGCCCCGTCAGCAAGTTTCCAGATCTGCCCCTGCAAATATGTTTTGCGTGACAATTTGAAAGCATAGAATTTCCATATGAATCGTATTTATGGTTTCTTGAATAAACGTCTAATGTCAAAGTTTGTTCGATTATGTTTTACATTGCAAATTGATACAATTAATAAAACTCACGGCAAAATTATTTCTAGTAACGGTTCATTTTCACTCATATTCTTCACAACTTAACTTTTCTCGAACGGAAAATACTCACGACTCAAAATGAGTATAAACTGTATTACAGTTTCATTGAAGTTGATGTTTCCCAAAGAAAATTTAAACAGTGTTTAATAATAAATTAAAATTGTCTTTTAGATGTGATTGCTAATATCGTGGATGAAGGTGACTGCGAATATGAAAGTATGCGTTTTACCTATTTTTTAAATTAATGTTTTCCTCCATCTCTCTTTAGGATCCATCACACCTGTGAAATTTTCTGATAGGAAGCTTACAGATGGATTCTTTATGAAAACTAGATAATAAATTTCTTCCTTGGGAAATTTCTCAAGGATACGGTTAAGTGGCATTCGCAATTGTTAAAAATTTCGCGATGACACGACGATCATAATTGCTAGAAATCCCATGTTCATGAAAATCAGATAGTGCATATCTAACCTAAGAAGCTTAAAGTAATCAATATGAATTCATTTTCTGCGTTAGATGTAGTCTTAGAATATCTCTATTGCCAAAATTGCTTTGCAGACAACTCCGCACCCCTTTTCCTCCTTTCTTTCTTCAAGTATTCCTATTTTCATCCATCTCGCACCCTTTCTTCTGCCTTTCGCTTCCCCTTCCCTCGCTCCCTTTCCACTATAGAGGCATTCTCCGCTTGCTGACACTGCTACATGCTGGCGTTCTCATTAGTTCACCAGTCCCTCACAGCGGCGGACACCAAACATTTGTGTATTTCTTGCTCCAATATTTTTTTCTTCACCGCTTTTTGGGTGGTCAATGCGGAAGAAATAGCTGCAACCAAGCTGCTCTTCGGGGTACTCCCTCATTTATTTTTAAAGCGATTTTTTTGCTACTCCAGCCAGGGGTGGAATTTAACAAAAGAAGGTCATTGTTAAAACACCTGATTCAAATAAAAATTTTAATTTCATTCGATTTTTCATATATTTGGGCTTTTTCATGTTTGAAGCGAAGCTTTGGAAATTGGCCATTGCATAATTTTATTTAATGTAATTTTTATCAGCTGAATGTCATAGATAAAATTGAACTGATCAAATGATATTTGGCGGGATTCTATTATAAAAATAGTTTATTGCAAAGAGATTTTACTGTAAAATCAAAATACTTGTACAAATACAAAGAGATCTTAAGTGAATTTGCAAAGTATTTTGGTTTCATTGTATAGTTTGTTTCCCAGTAAATTATTTTATGTGAATATTATAGATTTATATTTGTTAATAGAACGCAATGTTTGTTAAAAAATCCGGAATAGTGACGCTGTGGAATGTTTGGGAAGTGTCTATTCTGAAAATTTCTGAAATCCTTGGTTAATTTGCCGAAATATTCTCTAGAGAGGTAAGATCAGGTTTATTTTAAACAGCTTGTGATACCACGATTACTACCTGGTCTTTTCCAAGAATTTCAATTTTAATAACCTCGCTAAATATTTGACCTCTCTGTCCCTAACACACATCTATGTTTTCAAATTTACTCATTATCATAGTTTTAAATTACCTTTCTTTCCATAAACTGAAACGAGATTTGACAATATAAGAAACCTAAGATTGCCTTCAGATTCATATTTAATTACTCTGAATAATTGTTACCGAGTAAGAGGTAATAATATCTATTGCTAGAGTGTGTTATTGTTAAAAGTGCTTCGATAACTTAGGTCATTTCGCACATAATCCCCCACCGGGAATCGAACCCGGGACCACTTTCACTGAATTCGAACGCGTTGCCCACTTGGCTACCCGGGAGCCCTCTATTGCTAGACTTCACCGTAACAATTAAATGTATTTTATGCTACACTGTGTAGTAATAGATACGTGCGTGGTGCGTGAGACTTATTGTATGCAATTCATTCATTTTTCATAACTTTTACCTCATAAAGCCAATCAACCTAATTGAAAAATAATTATTCGTTTTAGAGAAATGAAGTGTTGAGTTTTGCCAATTGTCATTATTTAACATTTCTGTTCTTTGCAATATTAAGTGATTAAGTATTTTATTCAGTTACTTCACTTTCGTTGCTTTAATACGCGATGTCTACTCTTTTTAGTCCATTTTTATACCTCATTCTCTGTCACTGCAGTACTTCAGTGTCAATGTCCGACGGAGAATCTTGAAACGGAGAGGAAGCTTTTGTTCGTCATCTATCCTAGTCAGTTGGCGTAGAAAGCATATACTTTCCATTGACGAGAGCGTATTAAGAGAATTCGGTGGAAAATCACGTAGAGTAAGAGTGAATACGGAAACAGTAATTCCCTTTCTGTGCCATTGGCGGACCCAAGGCGGGAGGTGGCTATCACCCCTCCTGACTTCGTTGTATGTACTCGCACTAGTAATTTACCTAAGATCTGGCAAGGAGCTTGATTTCAATTCTGATTGTGAATTATATATACTGCAGTATTTCACTTTACGCCTACAATATTTATCAGGAAAAAATGGCGTTCTAAAAGGCATGTTTCGTGATCCGTCCCAGATCTGAGCCTACAAAAGGCATTTCTTGCTTTTCATTCATTTCTATCTTATAGAAATACTAGTTGAAGCATGATGGTACTTAATTTAATTTAAAAATATATCTGCTATAATAAATATCTGGTTATACGCTAGAAAGTGTCGGTCGTAAGACCATAGCAACTCAATAGATTTACTACCGGTAGACGGTTTATTTGATTCTGGATAAATTTCGAATAAATTTGCATATAATTAAATGATTGTAGGGAGTATTTTTTCAATTATAACGATGAAATCAACATATGTAAAAACTTTGCAATTTTTAATTTTAAGCCACAAGATTAGTTAGAAAAAATCATCTTATATCCGTTAATTTTCCTTTTAAAACAGAGCGTATTCTTGTAGGATAAAAATATGAGCTCGGGTTCCGTACCGTATTTACATCGTGTACCGTGAACGCCCCCGTTTTTCTTAAAAACTTCAGTGTCTAGAGAACATCGGAAACTTATAACGGGGAAATATTATCATTTTGGATTCACACTGGGTGTTTAAATGCCTAACGGAGGTTGAAAATGCCCCCAAATAAAATTAATATTTTAATAGGTGCGGATGGTTTACCCTTATTAATAAGCTCAAGTAGCCAATTTTGGCCAATGCTGGAACATATAGTCCCGATGGGGAACTCGGATGTATTTATGGTAGGTTATACCATGGTTATGAGAAACTGCAAAGATCCAATGACTTCCTTGAGGACTTTGTAATTGAGGTATTAGACCTTGTGAGAAATGACCTAAATGTTCCAGGGTTTGGTAAGCTTCCAGCAGAAGTATTTGGCATTTGCTATGATGCCCCTGCTAAATCTTACGTTTTGAGAATTAAAGGCCATATTGGTTATTCATCATGCACAAGACACACCATAGAAGGGAAATACGATAGTAGATAAAAAAGCGGAATTTTATAATTCCCTGGGCTGTATAATTCCAACTGTCAATTTTTTTCTGTGTATTGGTACACATGTCCCTAACGTACATTGTTAAGAGCAGCCATTTTGAAAGCTTAGTCTATTGTTGGCAGTCAAAAAGTTATACGCGTTTAGCTCCTTCAGCGATTCTGTCTTGATCTCCTCAATGTTGCCAAAACGTCGTCCTTTCAAGTTTTTCTTTTTTCAGTTTTCACAGGGGGCCATGTCCGGTGAATACGGTGGTTGAGGCATTATAAATTTTTGCCATAAATTCTCGAACAAGCAGTGAGGTGTGAGCAGGTGCGTTATCGTGGTGCAATTGCCACGAATTGTGTCGCCACAGTTCCGTTCGTTTTCTTCGGATTGCTTCACGTAACGGTGTAGAACTTCCAGGCAATATTCCTTATTGTCCTTGCAACCTGGTGGCAAGAACTCATGATGCACTACGCCGTTGAAATTGAATAAAGCCGTGAGCAGAACCTTCACATTCGATCTAACTTGATGTGCTTTTTTCGGTCTTGGTTCTTCAAGAAGTTCTATTGGGACGACTGGGCCTTAGTTTTGATGTCATACCCGTACACCCATGTTTCCCCACCAGTTATGACCCGTTTAATAAGTTCTGGATCGTCATTGACCTCATAAGCAACCTCTCTGATAGTGATTCGGCGATCGTCCATAGTCATTTTCTTCACCTTTTGGACGTTATCATTAGTTGTTGATGTGCTGGGACGTCCAGGGCGCTCGTCGTCTTCAGTGACTTCACGACCCTCTTGAAAACGTTTGTACCACTTGTAACCGCTCGTTTTATTCATTGAACATTCGCTAAAAGCAACATTTAACATTTCCAATGTGGTGCAGCACTTTATTCCATTTCTAACGCAGAATTTAATGCAAATTCTTTGTTCCATTTTTGTCGCAAGTGAAAAACCGCCGATCACAGTTAAACACGTGTAAATTTTTTGACTGCCAAAAATAGAATAAGCTTCCAAAACGGATACCCTACAAAGTCCATAACGTACAATGTACGTTAGGGTCATGGGTACCAATACACAGAAAAAAATGTTGACAAGTGGAATTATACAGTCCAGGAAGTTTAAAAATTTCGCCTTTTTCTTTATCACACCAAGTATATTAGAAATAGAGTTTACTTTCCTGGTGCTCCTTGAAACCGACGAGCAAATGGTTCTTTTACTAGGCAGGAACAGGATAATTTTCATCAAGGAGTAACCATACTCCTTGATATACCAGGGTTGGACTTAGTGTACTTCTTTCCCTAAGATTATATGCAGCTTGTTTGTTTGGATGTGGTCCATAAGTTAATCATGTTAT